>VYXH01006061.1:14394-33808 GCA_013397275.1 Burhinus bistriatus
AAACTTGCTGATGGTCCACTCTGTCCCTTCATCCAGGTCATTGATGAATACGTTGAACAAGACTGGGCCCAGTATTGACCCCTGGGGAACACCACTAGTTACAGGCCTCCAACTAGACTCTGGGCCGCTGATCTTAACCCTCTGAGCTTTGTCATTCAACCAGTTCTTAATCCACCCCACTGTCCACTCATCTAACCCATCACTTCCTAAGCTTACCTATGAGGGTGTTATGGGAGACAGTGTCAAACGCCTTGCTGAAGTCAAGGTAGACAACGTCCACTGCTCTCCCCTCACCCACCCAGCCAGTCATGCCATCGTAGAAGGCTGTCAGATAGGTCAAGCGTGACTTCCCCTTGGTGAGTCCATGTTGACCACTCCCGATAACCTTCTCTTCCTCTACGTGCTTAGAAATGACACCCAAAATGAGCTGTTCCATGACCGTTGCAGGGATGGTAGTGAGGCTAACTGGCCTGTAGTTTCCCAGGTCCTCCTTCTTGCCCTTTTTGAAGGCTGGAGTGACACTGGCTTTCCTCCAGTCCTCCGGCACCTCTCCTGTTTTCCATGAATTTTCAAAGATGATGGAGAGTGGCTTCATAATAACATCTGCCAGGTCCCTCAACACTCATGGATGCATCCCATCAGGGCCCATGTGTTTGTGACTGTCCAGTTTGCCTAAATGGTCTCTAACCCAATCCTCCTTGATCAAGGCAACCTCTTCCTTTCTCCAGGCTCTCTTTCTTACCTCCAGGGTCTGAGGTTCCTGAGGGCCACCTTAGCAGTAAAGACTGAAGCAAAAAAGGCATTCAGTAACTCCATCTTCTCTGCATCCTCCGTCACCAGTGCACCCACCTCATTTGGCAGTGGAGAAGATATGTATTATGATAAATAGTATCAAAAGGGTAGTATAGGTTACGTTGAATTCTGCTAGTTGTTTTTATACCTTTGTCTTCCTAACCCCACTATGTTTTCAAGGCTGTGTAGATGAGGTTGCAATTTTTCCACACATTTATGATACACAAAGGAGTAAATCAAATAAATAAGAAGTTGGATATTTTCAGGGGTATCACAGAAATAAGAGTCTTACATAAGATTTATTGGTTTTATGCTAGAGTAAGTCTTTCCTGCCATATAATCTCACTATTGTTCAGTACAATTTCTGGGGATAAAATATGGCTTCAGATGCTGTAACTTGGAAGTAGATATTATTAAAGAAAATATATCAAGCTCCCCCCCAAAAAAAAACAGTCACACATTAACTTTTTAACATATTTTCAATATGCAAAAGTTTTGCTTGGATCCACCTCAGTTAAGTGTTCCATCTATTCCACCTACAACAAAGTTCCCATAAGAAAATAAAGAAATAAACAAACAAACAAAAAACCGAAACCTATATCAAACTCTTTATCTTTGAAACTTGAAAATTATCTCCTTGAGGTAAAACAAACTAACAAACAAAACAAACGCATTAAATGGAGTGTTGTGTATGTCTGTATGGAAGACAAACAACATGGTATCATTTTGATCAATATAATGCTTATGAAAGGTGCCCTTAAGACCTCTGGAGATGAGCATTTCCTTTTATCCACATAAGCAGCTCAGTGAAAATGAAGCATGTTTCCCCATGTTGTCTGCCCATAGGTCTCAACTCTGACATGCCATATCTGCAGGTGTGGCTCATTTAACCCCTAAGAAAAGAACCTTAATGAAAAAGTTGGTTCTGTGGATCACTTTTGTGATGTAGAAGTCAATGGCATTTCATATAAACCAGCAGTCATCCTAATTACTTTTAGCTGGTACAAACCTCAGCTGAATTTGAACTAGTGACCTGCAGATGAAAGGCTTGGCATAATGTTACTGACCTCTTCCCCTCCTTTGCCTCAGCTGTTACTGATGTTCCTTTGACCCTACAGGAAACTTTTTTTATGAGTTTGGAAAGCTGGTGGGTGTCAGAGCTGAAGTAATTCTGCAAGTGTTTCTTCAAGTCATGTGTAACAGGTGGTGCTCACGCTCTTGTAGCAAGAAATGTTAACATAAAGAAATCTTTCTGTCACATTGGATAAAAAATAACATTCATCACATCCAAAGAATTCATTTCCACCTAGCAGTCACTCCTGCAAGTCAATAGCACATGTTGGGTTGGTAGCTTTCTTCTAAAAGATCAGATATCCAACCTTCATTGTTTTGCTGTTCTAAAATGAAAACTGCCTTCTTCTTCCAAATATTTATCTTTAAAGAACGTTCTAAATTTCTCACAGTTTCTGTGTTAGCTTGACAATACGCAATCAATTTCTGCTGTCTTGTCATGCAAACACTAACTCATTGTGTCCTTGGGAATATCATGGTTGTATACTTGCTGTAGTGTCGGAGACTGAATGTATGCTAAAAAGGAGAATGCCTGCAGCTGAGGACAGACAAGATTTCTGTGTATGACTTAGAACGAAAATGTGAGCTGTCATGGATTCCTCTGGAGCTTTAACAGCCAAAACCACACAGCTTTCAAGTTTTGCTGACTTCTGAGTGCTATCTAACAATTTACAGTGCCCAGACATAACTGAACCATTTGAGGTCCAACACTCTATTAATAATTCTGCATGTTAGACACCTGCCCACATAAACCTCATGAGCTGTAGCCTATGTATTCACACTTACTGAAAGACTTGATTGAAACCAGATGGTATTTTAAAAGTTTGGAGCATCTCTAAAATAAGTGAGGATGCCGGTGGAGGGTTGTTTTCCTGCTGCTGGTCACAGAGATAACACGCTAATGCTTTCAAACAGCTGCTGTTTGTGTCACAGTTTTCAAAATAGCTGACAAAATTAGCAAGATCCTTATTTTATGGTTTCATTATGAGTAGAACTTTGCAAAATGCAATTCGGTATGATTTTAATTTTTCAGCATCCAAAGTGAAGTTTCATGACAATTTTCAATTGCTGCAGCAATTAACAAGATGGGGAGTAAATTTCTTTTCTCCATTTTCTTTTAGTTAAAAAATTAAAGATTTTGGTTTTTTTCAGCATTGTCAGGTACATTTCCCCCTGGATTTATCTCCCCATTTGTCTGTGATCAACCTGCTGACTCATAAGGAATTCAGAAGGGCGTTACTCTTTTTTTTTTTCTGCTTAAACTGAGTGTAGTTATAAATTCAACTGTCTTTTTCATCTGGGGTCTTTTCTGCAGTATATTGCTAATCTGTCATTCAATCAAAAGTCTTAATCACAAATCAATTTTTCATCTTGGGATTACAAGGCTCTACAAATTCTTCTAAGGCTTATATTTTGCAATGCTACAGGCATAACCACTCTCTCAAAGTAATCATTTTGCCCACATTTCAGCCAGATCATTTCAGGAACTAAAAGCGTTTGATTAAGTGTGTCAATTCTGCTTTGGTTTTGGTTTCAGAAACCTTCACATTATGATTTCATAAGATCTCATAGCTGAGAGACAGTTCAGCTTATTCTAAAAGCTACCCCATGCTGCATGTTGACATGTGGTACCCACAACCATACTATTTTTCATTTCAGTGACAAAGCCCCAGATTTCATGTGTACGTACCTCACAGAGGACAGCCATAAAAAGATGCTTTTTGGCTAAAAAAAATGGTTTGGTTATGTCGGTTATGTCCTATCTTACACATTTAGTTCATTCAGGTAGTTCAATATAGAGCAATAGCTAGAGAAAATGAAAACCAAAAACCATTCCATGTGGGAAATCTGATGTGCAGCTGCTTTATGCCAGTAGCATGAAGATCAGTACACAGAAAAGAAACTTAAGGTATCATTCATTTAGCTGTACAAAACAGATTTTTTTTTATTATTTATTTGTTTAATTAATGCATATCTAAATCCAGTCTCTGCAGATTTGTTGACCCTTCTTGACGAGTAGAAACTACAACCTTGGCCATTTTTGTAAGACATGGTACCATTAACTTAATAAAAAAATATTTGAAAAAAAATCATATTAACTGGGAAATCCAAATGGCAGAGGTTTTTGATGTGCAGCTTTCACACATGCAATTTAAACCACAGTAAAGTTTGCAATGTTTCCCTCAGAATTAAGTTAAACACATAATTTTCCTGGTTTTCATTATTTTCACAATGAAATCTCTGTATCTTTTAATTTTTTTTAATTAAAAGAGTAAATATTTCGCTCCTTTAATTGTAATCTCTCAGGACTGGGTTAAACTGGAGAACTGGGTGTAGAGGGGGAGGTGTGTGTACGTGTAAACTGGAAGTTAGCCAAGTGGATGTAGATTGGAAGGTCCTTACAGGCTTGGTGTAGGCCTGAAGACTCTTCCTGTCTGCAAAGTTATATTTAAAAGAGAATTCCACCAATTTTTTTTGAAAAGATTTCTTAATGCATGGTACTTTAGCAATAATAACAACACTTTAATTTTATATTTAATTTGGCCTTGCGCTGAACATGATATGTAGAAGAACATTAACATTTTTAATAGTTGCTATAGTGCTTGTCTTCAAGAGGTATTCTGCTTAACAAAGACCAACTGATCTCTACAAAAAATATGTTCCTATCTTCGTTTTTCATTCTAGGCATCACTGTCTATAAATACTTTTATGAGTATACCAGTTCATGTTCTTTTCATCTTCCAGTTTCTTACATTATTCTTCCAATTCATTCAATGTGCATGAGAAAGAAGACATGAGGAGGAGTGGACAGGTGCCAGAAGTAAGATGAAAATTATAGCAAACATAATATACTTCAGAATAAAGAAAGGCCTTACCCCACGTAAGCCATCCAAGGGTCTGTATTTAACTCTAAATGATGCTTTGAATTAAGTAAGATGATGCTCTTAATTGAGGAAGGATTTCTCCATCCCAGTTTGAAAAAAAAAAAATAATACAGAATTATACAGTGGGAAACCACATTTAAGACATGTTCACCACAGTGGAACAGGAAGGGGCACTCAAGGACAGTGGAGTGGAAAATAAAAGGCAGATAAGTGGACCAGGCAATATGACAAGATAAGGATGGGCTGTGTAAGAAAAGCTTAAACAAAAGTTCTGGACAGCATCGAAACAAAATGTGGAGTTTCCTTTCCTACTGAAACTTTCCTTAGGTAAAACAAAACAAAGCAAAACACAACACCAAAATAAAAAAAAAAAAAAAGAAAAACAAAACAAAACAAAACAAAACAAACCAACAAGAAAAAAAAAAAACATTGTGAGAGGTTTTTTTAGGGGGTTAATTTTAAAGTTATATTCTACTACATTTCAACCTAAATTCTACTCTAGCAGTAGGATTTGTTTATCATATATAATATATATTTTCTAGAGGAAAAACCCCCAAAACCTTAGTGGCTAGGGAAATGGTGGAATTGAAAATATTAAGTATGTTACACACCTAAGCTCTGTCATTGGAAGTCAAGCCTGATACAATGGTTGTTGAAACGTACTGCTATGCTGGGACTAGAAGTTATTTTTTAATTCAGAGGACTGATGGCTTCTCCACAGAAAGGAGCTAATAATGCTTAACCTTTAGCTCCCTTCCCGTGTCTCTCTTCTTCCATCACGGGGAAGATAGATGACAATGATAACTCCATTGCTTTCTCATGTGCTGTGTTGTGCCCAGATGCTTGATTAGTTTTGCTTTTGACCTAATGCCCACTAAAAATGAAGATAAAATTGAGTTCAAACTTGTGTTTCAGAGGTCAAAGACCAGAACTTTCCCTACTAACTACTCAGTCCATTGTTTTTCTATCACAGGAGTAACACTGGCTGCACTACTTGGTTACAGAATTTTTGGGCAATCTTTATAGAAAGCACAACTATATAAAGAGTTTACAGGCTCTCAGCCTGCAGAATGACACTGCATTTTTGGGTACTATTACCAAGGACTATGCTGTCATTTCTAGTTTAAATATTACCTAACAAATATCAGGACAGCACTAAGTATTTGAATGAAGGAAAGTACAAAATTGGTAGGACTTTTTTGAGGGAAAAAAAACCCCAAAATAAAACTGTTTTACAGATAACCATGTTATTAAGCTTATATGGATCAAAACAAAACTTTGGTTGACATGACCAAACCTGGGAAGAGAGTCTATTGCAGAAAATTTACAAATCTTTTTTTTTTCCGTAGTAAAAGAACTCAGAAGAAACCTTGTTATATGTATTCATAACATTTCCATAAGTAAAGTATTTGGTCATACTTTCTACAGTTTGCATTTAAGCAACATAATTTACGAAGAATGAAGTAAATAGCACATAACATCCTAACTTCAAAAGAACAAAGATGAGAAGTCTTAATACTAGGACACTGAAGCTGGAAATTACTAACAAAAATGGAGTACAAAGATGTTATAAAATTATTACAGTGCTTCAACTTGGATTTTGAAATATTTCTAATTGGAACAAATTCATCCTGCAGTGCTGATGTAGTTTACCTCAGCTCATTTTTAGACAATTAACTTTACACATTAAAAAGAGGAAGACTCAGAAAGGGAGACATTGTTTGTCTTGTGGGTAGTCAAAACCTTTTTTTCTGTATAGTTTGTACTGCTACAGCGTGTGGATCAGGCTTACCGTGATTTCCTTGATGAACTCTGCTTGTAAAACTGAAAGGTATGCTGTGGAAGGAAACAGAGAAGAATTAGGAAAAAGTCTTCATAAATACTTTTATAAAAATTCAATTTTTTTTCTGATAGTGTAAAAAAAGTACACTTAAAGAATTATCTGTTATGAATCACTGAGATCGTCAACACTGAAGTAGCTGTATATTTACTTTTATTCCTAGAAAGTCCCACTTGAATGAAAAAACAGATTGTATGTGATACAATCAGAAACAGAAAAAATCTTTAGGGAAACTGACACTGAAACAACCAGTTAGAGAAAACTCTCATGCCCTAGAATTATATCTCATCATGCTAGTGACTGAGCAACCACTGTCAGAAATGGAAGCAGCTAATGGAATCATCACTAATTCCTGAATCTTCCTGAAATTTATCCTTCAGCAACCCTTCTGTCTTACCCAGACTAGACCTAAAAGATTAGCTTTCAAGCAGATCTCTATCCTTCTGGGCAATCAGAAAGCAAGCACAAACTTGTATGCAGAAACAGTGAAAAACAAACGTAAAGGTGATTGTTGACAGCACACAGGTGACAGAGTAGCTTGTACACATGCATACAGATGTACAACTAGGAGAACAGTAGGAATGTGTCCTGTGAAAATGCACAGGTAGATTATGGGATGGTGAAGAAACCACTCCAGACAGACAGCCTTCCAGCTCAAATGAGCACGACTATTTAGCAGCATATTTCTCAACCTCTGCAGGGTCTGGCAGTTTGTATGAATACTGTCTCATGCTGACAGAAAAAAACAAACTTGAGCTTTCTGTCTATTGAAGTGGCCAGATTCATACCATAATATCTAAAACTAAGCGGGGTTTTAAACTGCTGACATTATTCAGGCCCCATAGTCAAGTCGTCTCTTCCAGAAGCAAATCCAGAAGGCTGCATAAGAGTTATTGTCTGTCAAGAAATTTGTTTCTTCACAGAGCACCAGAATTCGCTCTAGTTTCCCAAGAAATTTTTACTTTTTATGATAGGATTATACCCTTACTAATAATGTGATTTTGCATTCCAAAATGCTGTTTTGACTTTCTTAAGGGACTTGATTTAACGGATAGGTTAAGTAAGGATCATTATGAACTATGGCATAAATTAAATCTCTGAAGTGTAAATTAAAATCTCCCTGTGCAGGGAAAATTTGGCACCACAATTATATGTTTCCTAGCACTAGTAGGATGGTTAAGGATAGGTAATTGTTCATCAAAAGTTTATCTTTTTTTTAGAATGTATATACGGTTCAATTAGAGTCCACAAAGGCAAGTTCAAATACATCCTTCAGCAGGAATTATTCTTCTTTTGCTTAAGTAGATTCCAACTTACTAAAGTAGATCTAATCTCACTGGACTTTGAAATAAATACAAAAATAAAAGAATAAGTTTTTTCATTGTAATACCAGAAAGTCCAATTCATTACAATATATGTGAAAGAGCATTAAAAAAAAAAAAAAAAAAAGAATTCATGCATATGGCTTTCAGTGAATGAAATTAAATTAACATTTTACATTATTTAAAAATAATTTACTCTATAAAATAATCTACTATTATTTTCTAAATTGTTGATAAAAACTGTTACTTAATCCCGTTTCATGAAACAGCATGCATTCAGCTACTTTCCGCTTTTCAATTAGAAACAGTCACACTCATGAAATATACACGTCAGTAGTTCCCTGAGCACAGTTTCAAATGATTTTTCTTGGCTAATCATGAAGCAAAATCCATTCAAGATTAGTAAATGTCAAAATCTAGAACTGAGAAGCTGGTAATGACAATGCATCTTAACACGAAATAAAAAACAGTATTTCTCGAGAATATTTTCATGCAAAGTTGGCAATATCATAAATGCTTTTGTTGTATTTTAAAACATTTAATTGACAAAAGCAAAAGTAACCCCAAGCCAAGCAACTTTCCTGAACGAGTCACTGTTAAGAAAGAAATCTGGAGAGAGGTGACATGTTGTTCACAGTGTGATTGGCATCTCACTACAGTTCAGTGGTTGCATCATGGGAAGCTGGATCAGACTACAGGTGGGGTTTGTTTTCTATAGACCTACTAGGGAAATGGAAGAAAAATATATACATATTTATCCCTTCCTGCCACTCAGGGTGTACAGCATGGTGTGTCTGGCAAAAAGGGAGAAATATTTCTCTCTGACCTGTGGATTCTGGATTCTTCTGCATACCCTTGACCTACGTCACAGGAGAATCTTACTACGACAGATGCTGTGCTGGCTTCTGGGGCCGGATGGCTCTAACCAATAACCAACAACCAAGGTGAAAATCTGAAAGGATTATTCTCTTCCTATGAGACTCATCAGGCAGGGACCAAAAGTCATTTTCGGTTCCACAGAGCATCATGAAGGCATGGCTGAGCTAAAAGGAGTAAGATTCAGGAGTTAATGAAGAAATTGTGACTGTTATTCAGTGAAGAATAAAAGATTCAGCTTGCAGAGTCAGAACTTTTGTAGAATTTTTGGAATAACGCAAAGACAGGACTAAAGTCTTTCACCTTAAGATCCTTCCTTGTAAGTTTTGCCAGTCCTTTGGGGACAAGTCAAAAAGCTTAAATGATGGTAGTCCTGGAAGCAGGCTGTAGAGTACATCTACAAGAAATGGCACCTCAGCTCACTGATGCTTTTCCCTAATGAACACTAAATGGGGAATTTGCAACCTGTCTCTTCCCTCCTCCATAGAGTTTCCCTCCTTCATAGAGTTTCATCCATGGTCTAGGCCTGGTACAGTCCAGCTCCATAACCTTGGCTCAGATGTTTAAAGATGTTGCTAAGTTGTAGGGAAGAGCTGTGAGAAAGTTCATAGATCTGTGCAAGGTAAGAAAAGCAGAACTGCAGGCAGAGGTAAGATTGCTGAAACTCAGGAATTTAAGAGCGAGAACATTCACATGGTAAGTTAGAAAATCCCAAGGTAAAAAACCAAGATGTCAACAGATGGCAACTATCAACATCAACGGTGTGTTCAGGAGCAGTGGAAGCTGTTCCTTCCCCTTCCAACTGAAAGCTGCCTAACCAGCAGAAGTGTAGTAGGGGTGGTGGGCGTGAAAACACCTAGCCCTGTAGCTTGCTTCTCCTTACTATCTTTTCTGCACAACATATTAATTGTTTTGTACTATTAAGATGCTAAAGTTTATCTGCTTATGGCAAAAACTGCCGTAACAAAATAATCTGGAGAGGGATGGGTGTGTGGATGGCACCTCTACCATTTGCTAAATTATAAGAACTGCAGTCAGGCCCTCTGCCTGTGTTTCATTCATCCACATATTCTAACTACTTCTGGAATCACGCTTTAAACTGGGTTCCAAGTCCCAAAATACTTCTAAATTTTTTTATCCTATATGACAATAGCTTTAAAAATACAGTGTTTTCACTGGCTATTAAAAATGCCATTGATGTGTAAAAGGGACAGACACTGTGTCCTCCACATTTCCACAGTCTTACATTCTGGTTTCTAAACACCTTCAGTAAGATAAGCAAACTAAGTGTGGCGATAATTCACAATATTCACAGCTACAAGCTGACAAAACCTTTGAATTCTTTGTGCCAATTTTCTATGCTTTCTATGAACTTGATAATAAATTTAGTGAAATTAGTAAAACCACATTTAGATTTTCTGCTTAACGATAATGATTATTTCCCATATTTTTTGTCTGCAAATATTTGTCTGTGGTCACATTACCAAGAAAAAATTAGAGTATGTTCTATTTAAAAAACC
Organism: Burhinus bistriatus; assembly: GCA_013397275.1. NCBI lineage: Eukaryota > Metazoa > Chordata > Aves > Charadriiformes > Burhinidae > Burhinus > Burhinus bistriatus. The sequence continues at coordinate 24,701 of VYXH01006061.1, forward strand.
TCTTAAATCTCTCATGTTATATGCTATATACCAGCTATGAGGCCCCAGTGCTTACTTTTCCAAATAGCTGCAGAAGGCTAAGATTATAGTGAAACACTTTACTCAAATGAACTTGGATGTAAACAGTTACTAAATTTACAGTTTCAAAAACAAGGGAAAGTAGCTCAAAATAGAACACAGGGCCCAGTTATATTGTTAACCATAAACATATTTTTCAACAAAAGGAAATATATTTCTCAGCAAAAAATATTATAAAATGAAACTACAAAATAATTCTGTTTTCTGAAAAATACATTTCATTATATACTTCACTTAAAGTGTGGGGGTGGAAACCATAACTCTTGCAATGTCATTAAATGCCTATTTTTGGTGTATAGTTAGAAGTCATGTTTCCCTTTATAGTCAAAGAACAAAGATGGATTCCTTCAGAATTTTTACAGCACTGTCTTGCAAAAAAAGGAGGTATTTGAAGTTATTAGAGACTAACAAATAATAAATATAATTTTTTTCTATATGACAAATTATTCTCACAATTTCTGACAAATGTTTGATTATTATAGGTACATTTTGGAGCAACCAAAAGCTTCTTCCACTGATTTTCTTCAGATCATTATTCACATCTTTAACATCTATTTGTCATTCAGAAACATTCATTGATTCCTCCGTAGAAATATTTTGGAGGGGCTCCTACAGTCAGAAAAATTTGTCGTCTTTGCTGTAGGGTATTTGAGTAGGAAGATATTCAATCTGGCAATTCTCATGGGAATTAAAAAGAATAAGCAATTAATTTATTTTTTTGTTAACACTTCTGTATTCTTCTTAAATTGTACTTACTGGGCTGTAATCGATAGAATAGACGAAAACAATTGAACAAATCAAACATAAAATAAAAACAGACAAAAAATGCAAGCTGCTGTCGTAATCCTGAAATTCACAGGGATTTTTCAAAAGTATCTAAAATCCCTGAGTTACCTCACACCACTCCTTCACGTAAATCCAGAAAAAGAAGTTACAAGCAAGGCACAGAAAGGATCACACTGAAGAACTTTACAGAAAATGCCTGGCCATGGATCTCGACGTGTAAACCAAAGAAATCAGCTGAAACTCCTCTGTTGCTAGTATACTGCTGTAGCAATGTTACACACGATAGTCTCTTATAACCAGACTCTAAACCACAGAGAACTGTGGTTCTCAAAAGCTTAATTCCTTGTGGCCCTGACAGGGAAAACAGCCAGGATGTGAACTCCTTTGTGACACCTTGATGTCAGAAGTCGCATTCAGTGGTTGCTTCAGCTCTCAAGGCTTCATCTCTTCTTTCTCAGTACCACATGTATGAGAAGCTTACTGCAGCAAGGTCAGCATTTTCAAAGGTGACGGTGACTTTGTCAATGACATCAGAAATAAGCTTTTTTGTCTAAAGTTTCAATCACAATGTCCTGTCTGTTACTTTGGTTGTTGATAACCCGTATGACAGACACTTCAATGATTCAGCAGATGAAAATCCTAGATGATATTGGGCACTTTATCCAAATGACATCAATAGTCCTACCTTTAATTTTTCTACAGCCTAATTGGCTGATTATAAGCAGAAGGCTGATTGTTAACAAAAATTTTACTTATTCCATCCGTTTTACCCACTTAGAAAAAATGTACCATACCAGGCGGGAGTGAAGTATAGCATTAAATAAAAGAAGAAAGAAGCAAGGTTATCTAGTAACAGATTACTTGACAGTCTGAACTTAAACAACCTAATTGACTGAAAGAAAGATTTGGGAAACCAACCACTACAAACAAGCTACTTGCCAAACAGGGAGCAGAAAAATTAGCTGTTGCTATGGACACACATTTTTAGAATGGCTTGCTTGGCTTATACAACACAATTTCTCCTGACGACCTTTTTCTCAGCTAGTGTTGTATCACTGTGTGCGAATGACTAAACTGGATCTTGTAAAAACAAAGCATTTAAGAAGAAAATGATGTCACAAATAGTTTGGAAATAGTGGGTCATCACAGTTTCCTTTTTCAGAAGTGTTGTATGTGAACATTCTGCAACTCTAACATGCAAAATCTCCAGAAGACCTCCACTAGGAATGCATCATGTAGATTAGTAACCCTAGATGAGACTAAATGATATTAAAACAAGGCTCCGTTAAACTCACAAAGGATACAAACATGTTATTTCGCTTTTGTTCATCTGTACTTTGGATTGCATCGTTACAATGTTCTATGATATGTGAAAATGAATGACCTGCTATGATGCTGAAATCAAGACGACGTAAATCTATGGGCAATCTGAAGAATCATTTCATCAGAAGAGTGTTTGGCCTTTCATTGTTTGTACTGAAAGAAGATTTACAGAAGTTGTTGGTCATTTTAACAACTTTTTGCTTTGATATTACCACAGAAAAAAGGGAGAAATATTTGACAGAGGAAGGAAGGGAGACAAGAAAGTATCCATTTGTTAATGCTGCAGATGCTTAGCACAGATGCGACTATATGCAGAGATTGTACACATATGTAATAAAGATGAAAGTATGTAAACATGCTAGGTAAAGGAATCAGAAGATTTTTGAAATTGTCTATCATATATTTTACAGGGAAATGAAAATTATTGTAGAAAAAAATAACATAATGATGTGAGGCTTTTGCCTTTTCTTTCCTTCCTACATTAAGGATTCAAAACAAAGTTTTCTTTCTGTTACAAGTTGATTTGTAACATTAAGGAAAAGATAGAAAATCAATGAAACATACTGAGATGCTCCCCTATAAAAAGGTAGTCCTTAAGGAAAACCAGAACTCTAACTCTAGTATTGGTTTATTAACAAGAAGCATCAAATAAGTCTGAAAATAACACTTCTTTCTGATAGGGAATCTGATTTAACGCAAGTTCAGTGATCTGATTAGTTGTAAAATATAGCACAATGTACTACTGTGTCTGAGATTAAAGAAATTAATTAATTTCTCATGTAAATGGCAGCATATGTATTTGTTCTTAAAGGTGTTCTTTCCATGTTTGAGTGATAATACACAAAATACAATGGATAAAGGTGGGAAAGATTCACATCTTAAAACTTGCTTGGCCCTTGTCCAGTCACTACAGGCCCTCATAAAAAGTCACTCTCAGTCTTTCTAATAAGCCTCCTTTATACACTGAAAGGCCACAATAAGGTCTCCCCGGAGACTTCTCTTCTTCACACTGAACAACCCCAACTCTTTCAGCCTGTCCTCATAGGAGAGGTGTTCCATCCCTCTGATCATTCTTGTGGCCCTTCTCTGGACCCACCTGAACAAGCCCATGTTCTGCTTGTTCTGGGAAACACAGAACTGGATGCAGTATTCCAGGTGGGGTCTCACAAGAGTGTAGTAGAGGAGGAAAATCACCTCCCTTGCCCTGCTGGCCAGCTTTTTATGCTGACCAGGATACAATTGGCTTTCTGGGCTGCAAACACACATTGCTAGCTCATGGCCAGTTTTTCATCCACCAGTACTCCCAAGTTCTTCTCTGCAAGGCTGCTCTCAATCCATTCATCCTACAGTCTGTACTGATACCAGGGATTGCCCTGACCCAGGTGCCAGACCTTGTACTTGGCCTTGTTGAACTTCATGAGGTTCACATAAGCCCACTGCTCAAGCCTGTCAAGGTCCCTCTGGATGGCTTCCCTTCCTTGTACTGAATCAACTGCACCACCCAGCTTGGTATTGTCTGGAAACCTGCTGTGGATGCACTCAATGCCACTGTCATGGGTCCTGGTACAGACCCTGGAGGGACATCACTCATGACTGGTTTCTACTCGGACATTGAACCATTAATTCTTTGGACATAGCCATCCAGCCAATTCCTTATCTGTCTAACAGTCCACGCATCAAACCCATATTTCTCCAAATTAGAGTTAAGAATATTGTGGGGTACTGTAGGAAAGCCTTACAGAAGTCCAGGTAGATGACATCTGTAGCTCTTCACTTGTTCTCTGATGCAATTTCTCCATCTTAGAAGGCCACTATATTAGTCAGGCATGATTTGCCCTAGGTGAAGTCACAGTGGCGGTATCTAATCACCTTCCTGTTTCCTTCAACTTAACTTCTAGGAGGTTCTGTTCCATGATCTTACCAGACACTAAGATGAGGCTAAGTAGTTTGTAGTTCCCCGGGTCCTCATTTCTACCCATTTTAAAAAATGGTTGCGATATTCCCTTTTCTGCTGTCACTGGGGAGTTCACTTGACTGCTATGACTTTTCAAAAGTAATCAAAGGTGGGCCAGATAAAATACTAAGATTAAACACTTTTATGTCTTTAACTAGGTAAAAATGACTAGTTGTGTGTTGAACTTCATATGCAGAGAAATATTTCTTTTTAATTTCTCTCGTGCACACTTCTTGTGAATATTTTCCTGACCACAAGTTTCAAATTAATTGAAAAATATCACGCACAGAGGTGGAAAAAGTTGGGATTTGAAATAAAGTGTTATGTTTCATGTATCTATACAATGATTCCGAAAGTGTTGGATCTCTTCTGTTTTCATTTTAGTCCATCTTTAACAGAATAAAACGTACACACTGGGCTTCACTCCTCTTTGGTATATGGCAAGCAAAATCACTGGGGTAACACCATGGACTAATTTGCCTCCCCTCACACCTACAAATCCTATGAGTGAAAGAGAACTGCACTTTGGATGAAATGACAACTCCTGATAAGTGAATAAAAAGATGTGATGAAGTTAGCTCTTCACTGAGAAGCCTCTCAAGGCAAAATAGCCTTGAGGCGGACGTCAGTCACTCTTCAGAGCGAACAACATCATTCACTTTTTCAAATTTAGACTTTAACCTACTTTAACCTCCTCTTAGAATGAATATAACCAGGTATTACTACAATGTGACATGTTGGAAAGGCATACTGAAAAAGAGATCAACATTTCATGTGATAGAGCCTTTGTATTTTCCTATTTTACTTAGAAAACTGAAAGAAAGAGAAGAAACCACAAATGGACTGACCAAACAGAATCTGAACAGAACACCCAAAAAGCGGAGGAACGGCCACTCTCAGAAGACTTAAAATGCAGTGAAGAAACGCATGTATATACTAAGCTGTCAGGAGGTGTCAGGACAGGCTCTGGCTGATACATATTATTTATCCTGTTTACTGACAATGACAGCACTCCATTCTCAGGAAGCACATAGCAATTTTGCTGCTCCCCCATTACAAGTATGGATTGCTGTGTGAACTCAGAGTGGATGTTCCCAGACAGCACTTCAGTTTGAGTAAACAGGGATATAAAATATATATGAGAGTGGAACACAAGAACATTAAAATGTTTCTTCCTAAGTTTATACTGCAATTAGTGCGCAACCTAATCTGCCACACTTTAAAACCAGAAAGGAGAGTAAAAGATTTGTGAAAGACAGTATGTCATTGTGGTAATGAGTTTACCAACAGAATCTTTCTTTATGCTTCAGTTATTTTGGTATTTCTGTGTGACCCCTATATGGCAAGGAGGTGGTTACAGCAATTCAGCATTGAAAAAGAAATGCAAACACGTTTAAGTTAAAGGACAAAGGTAGTACAAGGACATATGAGAGTAGACTAGCCACAGAACAAACGGGACTTAGGAAGAAAACTTTGAACTCTCTAAGCAAGACTGTCCTGAAACATTCTTCTAGTAGAAGTATTAGAGGCAAAACAACATACCAGTTTTAAAGTGCAGATCAATCACTAAATAAAAGAAATTATAGTGGTGTGTGCATAGTCCCAGACTCCTGTGCCCAATGGCTATATCCATACACATCCATCTTGCTGTTACCACACTGCAGTCTCTTGAAGTACCTTTAGAGCAACCCAGTTGTGTTCACACTGTACCACAAGGGGTGCTAGGTAAACCACAAGCATGCTGCACGCTTAACCAGCTATTTTTGTCACTCATCCCATGCTGATGTTGTTTTTTTTTTTTATATGATAGAATCTGACTCATCTGTAACAGTATATATCCAGTGGTCTTCCTTACATTGTTTCGTCACCTTTTACACACTTCCCGTAGCCCAGGCAGCTCCCTGTGAACTGCTACAAGCTGGAGAAAACAAGAAGGTGAGGTAGGCTCATTGTGACAGCATTATGCATGAAAGGGTCAGGGTGAGCACATTTGATCTTTGCAATAAAGAATCAAGGAACATCTATGGCATGTGTTCACCGGGGCTCTGTGCAAGAAAACAGTCCTGTCAGTAGAAAAGCAGCATGCCCTTTGCAATACTGTGTTGATAGAGAAGCTAGGCAGATCGCATTCATGGAACATGTCAGGTAAGACCTCTTATCATCTGAGCCTCTGAATGACTTTGTCTGTCTGCCTTTTCTTTCCATTATTTCAGACTTGTCTCTTTTGTGCTGGCAGAAAACTTGTACCTTTGTCACTATAATACTATGGTTATTTGAACACCATGTGAAAAATACAGGCTGTCTCCTGGTGTCTTTTCAACATGGTTCAACAGGGTGAGGGGTCCTGTATACTTTTTCTCTGCTACTACATAGAAAACTCTCCAACAAAAAAACTTGACCACTTGTGGTTAGGAACTGACAAGCCGAGAACTTGTATCAGCCAGAGATTTGCTGATAAAAGCCAGCTGTTTCTTAGGAGAAAGTTAAAAGATCTAGCTAGTAAAGTATAATGGCAGGGAGGACTGAAAGGCAGTTTACCCTAGTTCTTATCACCAGTCACTGTGACACTTGAAACTAACTTTACTTCATTACTTTTAAAAGTTGATATTTTGTGAGCAGAGGTTCATTCTGAAAACCAGAGCTGTGTTACAACAGACTCTGCGGTTCCACCATGCAGTTCAGTGTAAGGTCTACTAGTGCTGATTATTGTGATATGTACCTAACAGACAGCACAAGTAAGCTTTTTATAATTAATTTTGCCTATACATTAATATTATATAAATATTCCTGAACAACATATTCAGGGAATTTTTAAGATTCATACCACTGTGTTAGATGTTCCTAGTAAGCTGTCTACTTTTTGCATGACTAACAAGGATTTTTAGTCTTCTAAAATGTGTCTGTGGCAAGTCTCAAGGAAAAACATCATAAAATACTCCCAACAGGCTGAAAGTTTTCTGCTGTGAAAAAGATATCCATTGGAGACTCAAATGTGGCCATTAAACTAGTGTTAATTAATTCAACTTTGGATTTGGTTTTGAACATCAAAAGCTCAGGTATTAAAATCCTGTGCTATCTAATTGCATCAGTCTAGCTGTTAACAGTTGTGCTCTTTGTTACATTGCTATGTGTCTAAGCCTCCTTGCAAAGGTGACAAGGTGTGAGCACTCTAGAACAGATGGATATCATCACTTTTATAAAGCCCCCTTTGGCAAAAGAATTCAGCTTTTATTCATCCTAAACTATCTTACGTTCTGAGTACCCTACTGAGTGGGAGAATGGTGAATAACCCACCAGAAATAGTCACATTTTGATCTTTCCGTTACCCTAATACAATTTTCTTTAGAGCAGATAGAGAATTGCTCTTTCTGTCTTCTTAGCCAATATACACATTTGTTCAAAAGCAGACGGAATATTTTTCTAACCTTTCCCCATATCTTCTGCTGGAGGCTAGTGTATTCCGTAATAAAGTACTTGTGGCTCTGGGATGGATGAATTTGCAAGTATAATACATATTACACTGAATAAAAATGAAACCATTCAAAAACGTTACCATAAGAATTGTAATGTTCTGTTGTCACTACCTTAAAATACAGCATATTTTTTTAAAATAAATGTGTGTGTATACATGCAAAGATCAGTATGCGTTTACACATTATATAGAGTGAGGGAGAGAGAGAAAAAGTGAGAGAGATCATGGCAGTGTGAGTCTTTTGAAATCAAATCTAGTCTCATTGATTACACCAGCTATTATTTTGGCCCAAGGTGAGCTATTTAGTGAGCTAACATGAGAAAGGTCTAAGTGATGAAGTGGAATACATCATATGAGTCATAATGTGAACAACATTCCCAATAATGGTAGCTGGATAATAGCTCACAGAAGAAGTAATTTTCTTCTTTTTCTTTCTGGACACAAAATTCACATTACAGAACCAATTAATGGTACTAATGTATGAGAGAAGATGTAGTGAAGTACTCTGCCTGAGAAGCATAAGGATGCTCAACTTAATTATGAAAAGCCTTTAAAAAAAAAGGGGGGGACAAGAAAAGGAAAACATTGATTTAAGTCACAGGAAACATTGCTGAATTTCTGAATTAGAAAATATGTGGATCACACAATGCCTCACAAACAGAAGTTAATTTTCTGATAAGTGAAAGCACAACCTACTTTTGCAATCTATAAGGATTTTTTTAAAAAAAGCCTTCAGCTACAGCTATTTTGATATAATACTCCTTTGAAAAAGAGTGAAACTGCATGTGCTAAATGCTGTCTCACTTCCTGCATATATACATAACAAGTCATTTCAGACAGAACTGATATCAACGCTTATCACTGCAATTACCCAACACTTTCTATTAGAGAATGTTGTTCAGCATGGCATATATCATTTTATATATTTGGTCTGTAAGCTTATTCACTACATATGCATCTACAGGTGTTAGGTTATATAAAGTGTTTTTCACTTTTGTCCCATCAAAAATCTTTTTAACAATCTACTATATACTTTGGAATATTCTGTTATAAAAAACTATTAATGTATCAAAACTTAATTATATGTTCAAATTTTATTCATGTACCAGTGTTTGCAACACAGATAACCCCTTTTTAGCACAGTTTCTGGCAACTATTTACAGGCAGACAATGAGATTGTGTTTCATTTGCTTGGACACAACAGTAAGAAATAAGAGACGCACTGAATCATACAGACTCCCTGACGATGATCTGCTTTACAACTTTTGTAAATAGCTTCTGAGCTTCCTCATTAGGAAAATAAAAATTATAATACTTTAATCTAATACACTTTGTATGAGAATTTGGAGTGTTTCACATATTACACACATTGAGGTGTCCCAAATTGGTCCTTGCCACCAGAATTGCTTCTTTGTTTACTTGCATTTCTAATAAAATTACTTTAACATCCTCTTATTCTAGGTTTTGGGATTTGTTTTTTTATTGTTTTTTTTTT
>VYXH01006062.1:0-91697 GCA_013397275.1 Burhinus bistriatus
ACTGGAGGGATAGAGGAGAAGAACAATAAAGTCATCTTTAGTTTTACCCACTGCCAAAATCAGTTCTGGAAAGAGAGCTTCCACCTATGGAATTATCCAGGGACAGATCATCAGGAAGGATTCTGTGAGTCAGACAAACTCTATGCCCTAATCAACAGCGTATCTGCATTGCTTCTTGTAACAAACGCCCTACAGCTATGTTCGACATTAAAGCATGTTCTTAGGGATGTTTGGCATTAGTCAAATCTTGCTACTCTGACACAGATTTGAGGTGTCAATTAAAGTTAAGTCCTCAGCGATCAATTTAAATCACAGTTAATTTCTCTTTAGCTGCTATGGTAAATCTCTGACAGATTAATGAGTTACAGTTAATGGTGGAGCGTGGAGTCTGTTGCAATTTTTTTTCGCTCGTTAATTGAACTGCCATACAGCACAGATATACGCACCGCCCATGCTGCAGTTCAGACCTGTAATAATGTAAAGATGTAACAAAAAATAGAGTCCCCTTATTTGCAATAATAAATCATGCCAGTGAAAAGATCACCAATATTTATTAGTAGGATAACCAAAAGGATGAGCCATTTCAGTAAAGCCTAAATTTATTGATAATTAAAGGTGTTCTTGTCCTTAGACTTAAAATGTTTTCTGCCTCTAGTATTTACCCTTCAATGTATTTACGGATGGCAATCAAGTCATAATACAAGTCCTTTGTGTTAACGGTTTAAAGAAGTCAAACTTTTCCTGTCTATTCTCACAGCACTGGTTATCCTGTCAGTCCCAGATCATCCTTTTCTGCTCCTTCTTCTGTATGTTTTCTGAACATGCTGACTACAGATGAGGACTCACCATAAATAATCTCAGTAATCATGGAATTCCAGCTATTAAGCATGAGGAAATACAGGGGAACCTGCCAGATTACACAAATTATATTCACATTTCTCAAATGTCAGTGTGAATTTCAAGTGCCTCCTCCTAATTTGGTTTTGCAATGACATTGGTAACCTGCATGGAAAATGACTTAAAACTTTGAGGGACTTACTTAAATTTAAATACGTGAGTTTCTATACCAGGGAAATCTCATCAAAGGCATATTGAAATCATTAGCTCAATAGCTTGTGGTCCAGCCTGAAATTTTCAGAAACGTAAAGGAAAACTAAGGGAACTCCATCAATTTACCCAAAGTAATTAGGTTACTTAAAGTGCAGCCCTAGTGCTTAGGGCCAGTGAACAAATTTAAAATGGAGAGATGTTATTACCACAAAGTACTAATATGCCACAAGGCATCATGTCTAATTATACTAATCAAGGCGGCAATAAAAAGCATGTCGACTTGTATGTTTTTCAGAGACTGAGATAGGAACTATAGAAAATCTCACCAGTAAAAATTAAAACTATTAATGCGCTCTGTAACAGTAGCTTTTCACGTACAGCAGTGAGAATGAGACAGCGAACCTGAGCGAGAAGACAACTGTGGCAACCTGTATCCATCAAGTCCCCACATGGTACTTTGTATTAGTATAACAAAACCCAAAATCGCCCTTCACTTTTTGTGAAATTTTCTCTGATGGGTTTCTGAAGTAAAAAAAAAATAATCAGTTCTAGCTATGGTAAACCAGCAAAACATATGTTACAAGGGGAAAACTCATCTTAGAAATTGCAAAATAAAAAAGTTAGCATTATGTTTTTACTGCTGTTCCATAACAGTAAAAATTTAGTACTATACTGGATTGCGCAGCACTTTTCTGGTTCAGAAAATAATTATTTTCTGCTTAGTTTTCCATTTTACTTTCCAGTTGTGGAGTTAGTCTTAATTCTAACATTTTTTTTCCACAGTATTACATCAAAATTAAAACATTAAAGGTAAAATTGCTAAGGGCTTTTAATTAGCCTGTTGCAAGCATCCTATTTAACAAATTACATCAAGATTAAGAAGTCAAAGTATATTGAAGATAAAATGCATAAGGCAGCCATAATAGTTTGTAGAACAAAGGCCAAATATGTTTTTCGTTTACCCGAGAAACAAAACATGAAAATGAAGCGCCATACTCTCTACAACATTCCCTTTTAAGTTGGTGTACCAATGATGTTGTGCTGAACTATGAAAGTACTAATACTATTTCACTTGCAACGGAACACCTGACAACTCAGCACCTGATAACTTTCTTTTCTGGGGGGGAGGGCATCGAGGGAGAGGGATGATAACACACACACAACTGTATGACCGAATAGTCTCGTTCCCTATGGGGCAATAAATAAATTCAATAAAACAAATAGCCCACTAAAGTTACAAAATTACACTTACTTTGAAGTACCTCTTCAAGATACTGGTTACTTTTTTAAGCCAGGATTCCCCTGGGTCTTTTTCTTCCCTTGTAACATCTGCTTAAACCATTTACATCGGTCCCTCTCCCCGCCGCAACTCTAGCAGTTCTCTCCAGTTCTGCTGGACTTTTACTGCGGGTCACCCTGCTCATCTCCATTCCGCACTTCAGCCTGAGCAGCTCATTCCAGTACACCTGTGAGACCTTCTTAGGATCAGAGGACCATATCCAGCCTTCAGTACAACAAAGTGCCATCGTTATCAGCTTAAAAAAAAATTCTTCACAAGAATAATATTTCTCAGATTGCCTTTAAATTTACTCAGCAATGTTCTTGGAAAGTCCGTAAGATTTCCATGTTAAAATTTTACAGTGAGCTAGAACAAATAATGCAAGAATCATTTGGCTACATTATGCAAATGACAAGCCTAGATTTCACTTAGATGGATACATTAGTCAAAATTATAATAGTATTTGGAACTGCAACAGGCAGACTTCTGGAATTTTATTCATTTATGCATGAAAATTTGATGATTTGGTTTAAATGACAGCATTCAAAAATTATGAAAGCAGCTGATATACAATGTTCAAATGAAGGGCATATTTTGGAAATTTGCTTTTATATATCTCTCTCCCAGATCTAGAAGGATTCCACATACAGTGCATATTAAAAATGCATTACAGAAACCAGTGAGAGTTAGGAAATTAATATCTTGAGGATTTGTGCAAAATATTCCATCAAGCAGTCTAGCTATATTCTGTATGCTATGGGAACATAGCTCTATCTGTATCAGCATAATTAAGAAGGACTCAACATATTCTGTAAGTATTTTAGATTTCACCATGTTCGACATTGCTAATCAAAATGTCAGTACTGGAGTCCATAACGGGCTCAGCCCCAGCATGGACAGCAAAGAGCAATTACCTGATCTCCCAACTTTTGTTGTATTGAGTGCTATGAAGCAGACGAACATTATCCTGACCTTCTAAGAAAGTTCACCCTGTGGCCAAGGGTTTCGAAGGGCAGTGGAGCAAGTGCAGACCCATGGAGCGATCTCATTCTGCAGAACCAGGGTCCAGCAGCTGTTCAGACGATGGCAGCCCTGAGGTTCCAGAAGTGGCTGCAGAAGTCACCGCAACTTAAACGATGGTTTCTCTCTCCCCTCAAGGCACCTCCTTAGCACAGAGTTATTTGAGTTAGGAGTCACCCCTCCGGGCAAGTAGCACGTGAGAATAGTAATCCTCTCGTCGGAAAACAAATCAATTCTGACAGTTTAATTTTGGTCTCCGTGTTTGCATCAAACAACCCTACTTATTTAAGGCAGTTACACCTTATGTTCACAATGTGTAAGGAGAAACTGAGATGATGAATACTTGTCCTTCATACAACAGCAGTCAAATGTATCTCTTTCTGTATCTCTTTCAATAGATTTGGTATTTTTTTAGTGAACAATGAGAGCAAATTTAAGTCAGAGTTTTCCGGGGTGGGGGGAACAATGAAAAATAGCTTCAATAAAAAATTTAACTAGGGTTTTTTTCATCTTAAAAGCTGGAAACAATTTAAACCAATAAACTTTAGGAAACTGACATACAGAATAACTTAAGATAACCTAGGGCAGATTCATCCATTTGTCTTCCTCCGTTGTCCATTTTCATTTCAGCTTCCTGCTGTGCATTTTTCACCCTTATAGAGACTTACTCTGTAAGTAATCCCATTCATAAACTCATCATATTCTACAGAGAAAAGTAAAATAAACAGAGATACTTCAGGTTACACAAACTGAAGGGTCAGGGTTGGGTTTGGCTGACGTGCAGACAGAGTCCGGCGAGCCGCAGTGCTCACGCCCAGCGCCCCAGGCTTAGAGCTCAGGTTTCCTTCAGTGCGGGGATTCCACACGTTGGGACGGACAGTAGAGCCGTCACTGCTCCCACCACCTGCTTCTTCCCAGCCTTTTGATTTGACACGGGAGTTTGGAAGGGGGACTGGTACCACATGGTATTAGGGTTATCATGCAAAGGAATACGGGTATTTCAGGGGGTATGGTGCCCCCTTGCTGCATGGAAGACACCAAAAGTTCAGTTCTATGAACACTGCGACACAAACTTGTCTGAGGGTTTTGGCTTACTTTTTGTTTTTTTAAAAAAAAAAAATGACTTGTTCCTACAGCTGTAAAGTACAAATCCCTGGCTCTGGTTTCATGACACCATGGTGCTAATTATGAAAAGTAGCAACAGCTTCTCGTAAGAGCTTTTCATGGCTCTTGAGGCTGCCACTAACCATGAAGAAAAAGAAGGAAAATTTCTTTCAGTCTTTTTCTGCAAGGGGGGTTAACAGATTAATTAACAATTTTTTTAAAAAAACCAATTGATTAACAATTCCTATGCTCTTTCCACTTGGCATTTAATGTTATATGCTTCCATTTGGCCAGAGAGCCTTTTTCATCTCTGCTGAAAAAAATAATCTCAATTAAATTCATTCTCCAGGTGTAGTTTTCCACTTAATGGCTTTGTCTTGAAAATTTCGAAGATTATATGAATATGAAATCCTCTACTGTGACTTTCTCTATATGATATTCAGTATTTTCTGATTATCAAGCAATAAATGCTTAGTAAGCATGTTTTTAGCATATTTGGCTACCTTTATTCAAGGTGACTAATTAAATTGACCAAAACAGTAGGATGCTGAAGGTATATAAAAGTATTTCCCATGAGTAAATGTTGCATATTGAGGTTCCTGTTGGCCTTTATTATGTCTGTTGGCATGATTCTCACAGCTATATGGCTGCACGTTCCAAGTTTCGTAAGACCAAATATTCATAGGACACTGGAATTTTAACAGTATCCACAATTTCTACACCAGTGGGGTTTTAACTAGTTATTCTGACAACCGATAACTACTGTCCATAGTTATTGGCCAAATTGTATTGCTCAGCCTTGAACACTTCATTTCCCCTTCTAACTCAAAGTGTTTTCTTTATAAAAAGAAAATTTCAGAATTTTCATTGTCCTTTTTAACAATAAACAAGTGATGTTATTTACTTCTCTTACATTCAGAAATGCCATGTAAGCTCTGAGAACCAGCTCCCATTTCCCCTCTGCACCAAACATGTCTTTGTTTCTATTTTATTTTTATCTCCTTCCATTAATCCAGTAGTACAAATAATGAGGAAAATCATATTATGACCAATAAAAGTATAGTCCCTATGTCTTGATGCTCAGTGTCTCAATTCTCTCAGTTCTTGATACAATGTAATGAGATGCTAATATTCACTTTTATTTAAAAACAAGTATTTTCATCTTTCAGAGTGATAAAGTTTTATGAAAGCGTGCAGCCATAAATACAACATTGTCTCTGACAGAGAGTATATACAACTCCAAAATGACTTCCAGAAGTTTGAAGCACTTCACTCATCTTTTCTATAAGAGCGCCCTTGATTAAGACAGAACTGTCTGTAGGAATTAAGGTGGCTCCGCTTGTACCTAAGCTAATTTATCATAAGGACTTACACAGTCTCCACCACATTTGAACAGAGGAGGAACATGTGTCCTCCTCAGACAGCTGTAGGACAAGTTACTGCACACACAGTTTTCAACAGGAAACTGGGGCACAGAAAGTCTAAGTGGTGGGTCTAAAATATGTAAGGATTAGAAAGAGAAAAAAGAAATTAATTCAACTTCCCTTGCAGTGGGACAGATCCTCACTGCCTGAGAGAGGGAAGTGGGAATGCCCCCGCCAGGAGCTGGGCAGGAAAAGGTAACTCCATAAAACCCTTTTTATGCTTCTCTCCTTTTGATTTCAAGACAAAACTGCTGTAGGGGTAGAGTTCTATGGAGTTATATGAACTGGTTGTGGAGGCTGGATTTCCTTAGCTTGGGATTTTTTCAATTGCCCTGAAATGCATCTTTATCCTTACCCATTGTGTCCCCACTAATACAAATAGGTATCATGCTGGCATTCAGCTCAGTAATTCTTTTGTCATCCACAGATGGACAGGGGATTACATGGCTAAGAAACAAAATAAAAGCTAAATCCCTATGCTTGATAAAGCTTTGCTTGTTTTCTCTTTCATACAGGATTACAGAGTGAACATCTTTCTCCGTCAGAATTGGAATGATCCACGTCTCGCATACAGTGAATATCCAGATGACTCTTTAGACTTAGATCCATCCATGCTGGATTCAATTTGGAAACCTGATTTGTTCTTTGCTAATGAAAAAGGTGCCAACTTTCATGAAGTTACGACAGATAATAAGTTGTTGCGAATTTTCAAAAATGGAAATGTACTTTATTCCATCAGGTGAGTCTCTAATCAAATGATTTTTTTCAAATAGAAGCTCAAAAGTGTACCTAACGGATATCTCCAGTTGCTAGTCATGCAGAACTATCACTAAAGTAGTTATGAGTTTTGAATATAGAACTTTATCATCATTATTGTTCATTGTTAATACTAAAATAGAAAATGATCCCTCATTAGGCACGCACATAGTAAAAATGATAAGAAAAGTATCTTTCCCATTTTGAAGTACAGATACTGAGCCTAGAGGAGCAAGGACACTTGGCACAGAGCAAATAATCCTGGAGGATTATAATCTGAGCCAGCCTACGTATGAGTTTCACATGCTGTAGCCTCCAATGTCATGACAATCCAATGTTATTTCTTTTGCCAACTTTTTGAATATTGCGGTTGCACTTCAATACGACAACATGACCTGTTTGAGGAAGCGTGACATTTAAATAATAGTTCACTTGCTGCTGGAAAGTAGAAAGTAAACTTTTGAAAAGTTTTAAGAAGCTGTAAGCAGCAATGATAAGTACTGACAAAATCTAGTCATCCTACTTCTTTTGTCTTCTCCCCGCTTTCCTTTTATTAATACAGACATTAGTAGGCATTTTACCAATCTCTTCAAAAACGTGATCTAATGAGAAACACATTGCATATAAGTATACTAATGCCCCATTAGCTAGATTTGGTATTAATACAGTGACCTACTTGTGCAAACTGTTACACTTTTCAGAATAAATATACCTCTTGTCCACCGAGTGTTTTGTTTTGCGTGCTTTTACGACACTGCATTAACGGGTAATTGGACTTTTTGAAGAGACATCAGCAACCCGTAAAAATCAGAGAAAAAGAAAATGTATCAGTGGCAAGAGAGTCTCCTTCCTCCCTCCTTCCAGTGCAAGCAGGCAGCGTCTTGGCAAGCTTACACAGGGAGAAAGGGCTGGGTTAAAATTCCCACGAGCATTTAATATCCAAAAGGAGGTTAGTCTGCCCGCCTGGGAACACAATCATTCTTCAGTGTCACAGCATGGATTCTGTCACTAGAAACAGATGGAAAGCAGGTAAAAAGGATTCCTTCTCCGGACACAAGTAGAAAGTAGAGCTAAATCAATGATCTCCAGACTAAGTCACCCTGAGAGGTGCTGGCAGTTGTTCCACTCCAATCAAATAACTCCTCCTCCTTGCCCTACTCTCTCCAGATCCGCACAACCCGGAGGGTACACATCTCCACTCAACTGAAGCTAGTTTGGATTGCAGCTCCGGTAGAACTCAGACCAAGTTCAGGGTCACATGAAATGAGGGAAAAAACCCAAACATCAGAAATATTATAATATTAAATTATAAAAGCAAACATGGGCTGTGATGAAAGCAGATGCCAGACAGCTCTAAAAATTCCTTGATTCCGTGTTTCTTATGGAGCCAGAAAGTTTATGTTGACATAATGTAATTAAGAACTATTACAGTTTCTGAAACATTTAAAATCATGTAATTGATCTGGTCGTTATGTGAATTTGAGTCAGTTAAGCTTTAGATGAGGGGAGACGTGCTAATTGCTAATGTGCTGATATTAAAAGAAAAAGCCAAGATTTCTAAATTTGTTTTTTTCTTTCATTCCCTAGTGTCTCCTCCTTCCCTATTTGTATTGCAACAATTCAGGCAAGAAAATAAAGAGAAGGTTCCAGTCCCTGATTCAATAAATACTTAATATAAAATATGAAACAGTTACTGAAGGACAAAGTAAATTCCAGGTGCCTCTTCTCTGAAACGACTTGCCGTGTTACTAGCCTACTAGTCAGATTTTGTGTTGGGAACCATTTTTAACACCATGGGAATAGGGCCTGGGTCTGAGTTCGCGCCGCAGCTCTGTCACTGGTAGCCTAAACAGAAGCTATAGCAAAGAACCAAGAAGCTTTGGAGAGGAAAAAAATAGGCTAAAAGAAATATACAGCCATGCTTGCCACGTACTGCCCACTTCCCTTTAGCCCCAGTGCCAAAACCAGGGGACTGGGTTTAAGGGAGGAGGGTTGGAGCACTGCCGTTCTACAAACGCCTTATAAGACATCCAGTTCCTTACACAGGAATTGTACTCAGGCCCCTCAGGTTTTTGGGGAACATTCTGGGAACTGAACTGATAAATGAATATAGGGCAAATTTTTCACACAAGTTATTTTCTAGCAAGAAGAAAGGTGCAGTCATGACCCTGAATGATGAATGGATACCTAAACATGGCCAGTGAGGGAAAACATGAGCCTTGACCTTTTATATCCTTCTTTCTCATTCCTCTGAGAAGTATCACTCTAAAGATAAGTTATCGTATTGATAGCAACTGTAAGAATACTTCTTTTGCCTATAGGTTGCAAAGTATTTCACAGGAAGTATCAGGACTAAAGCGAAACACAGCTGCAGTTCAAATTTACAGGCATATTTCAGTCTACCATCAATATCATAAAATAGTATCTTAAACCTTCGTGTTGACAATTCAAGCAACTTATTTTAGGACAATAACACGTAAATTACTTTGCCACTGTGATTTGCAGCTGACATCTGTTATGAAATTCTTGCAAATCTGGGTAAATTTTATGTCAAGGATTTGAAATACTGTAGCAGTACAATAATTCTGCTGTAGCACAAAAGAGCATGCTGGTGTTGCGTTCCCTTAGACTTCTCATAAAGTTAGGCAACCCTACTGAAAAATCTGTTTTTCTGAAAGTCTGTAATAATTTTTTTCCACATCGTCATACTAGGCTGAGCGAGTGAAATGAGTTCAGCTAATATACATCACTTTTGAGAGCTTTCTAAGGAAAAAATGCATTTTTTTTCTATTTCTAATGAGTTCCAGTGTTCTCACGCATTATTTCTGTGCAGTTCTATGGCATTTTTGTGGTGTATTTCTAATATTTTTTTGTGTTCTTTCAGGTTGACTTTAATATTGTCCTGTCCGATGGATCTCAAAAATTTTCCAATGGATGTGCAAACGTGTATAATGCAGCTGGAAAGCTGTAAGTTTGTGTAATGTATTCTCCTATAAATACTTTTGTAGGGATTACAGCAGCTATGCAGGAGGTAGAAAGACTCCTTGCGGTGGTATAAGAACAAATTTTCAAAAAAGAATCTTCTATTTCAACAAAAGAATCTGTGAAACATACATGATTTTCAAAGGAAGAGATTCTTTCATCCTTACTTGTACTGAAAATCAAGTTTTGTGTAAATCTAAAGTTACAGCTAAACTTAAGTAGCCAGTGCCAGTTTACCTTTACGTAAAACTTACACATACAGAGATTCACCGCTAAGTCTTCCTTGCGTTCACAGATACAGGGAGACAGTAATATGGGAGAGCATAAAGGAAACACAAGAATAACTTAAAGAAGTGATTACATGAATATCCTGAAATATCTTGAAACTCGGTGTCCTAAAAAGCTGGAACCAAGATGATATATGCTGAGACCCTGCTCTTCAGATTCCTGCCCTAGCTCTTCAGCATGCCTACGTGTTATAGCTACGTTTCTGTAGTTTTTACCTAATCATCCTAGAAGGGATTAGGGAAGGGGTTTACTACAAGAGAGAACTGTAGAAAATTGCACGGCATGTATAGGTATATGTGTATATGCCCACGTACCCACCTAGGGTATGTCGCTTAATCAGCCCTCACCCCCTCAACGGGGCAGTGCCTTGGATGAGGGGGACACCCCCCAGAAAATCTTGGGGAGGGCTGTAGAGACCTTGCGTTCTGAGGAGGAAGAAGTCCACACAAGGTAGCATCTAGCTAGGGATAAAGTGTAACTATGATCTGGTCGTCAACCGTAACACTGGAAAAATTCCTAGCATCTTCCGAAGGCTCCGGGCCGAAAGGAATTTGTAGCTGCCCAGACAGCTTGACGTTGAAAACACCCAGCAAAACACAGAAAGAAAAAAAAAAAGACCCGATAGCTTTCTAGTGCAGAGAAGGTCTGACAGTTTGACCAAACCTGGTGTTACACTAGAATTTCAATGGAAAAAGCAAAACTACATCCCCATGTGTTTTAAATAACCTCTTCATAAAGCCCTATTTGCATTATACACAAATATCCTGAGGAGAGCAGAGGAGAAGGCAAAACCGGCTTAGACAAGACAGGCTTTGCAGGATTATCTTTCCGTTAACAGCAATACTTTTTATGTGAAATAACAGTTGTTAACTCAACTCACACACACACAAAGACAAACCCAGTTTCTGCCTGATGCCATGAGCTGAGCTGACACAGGGTGTCTCAGGAGGGAGGCACAGATATGCATTAAATTCTCATTTTTCTTGCGGTATAAAGTATTTGGGAATCGCTTTTTCCCCTTAAAATGAGAGGGCTTTGGAAGAGATTCCTAGCAGAAAAATCCTCCTAATGATGTGGAGAACAAGAATAAAATAAAGTAAAACATTCTTTGAAAGATTCCAGCGATCTGAAGTTTGTGACAATTACTGACAGAGGAAAAACAGATAAATGATAAGGATCTAGATTTACAGTTTTAGGATCAATAAGTAAAATATTTCAGAAAATAATTTTCTGCATATAGAATGAACATACTGGATTATTTCAAATATGTCATAGATCAGAAACACAACATACCTAATTTGATTAAAGTATTTCTTGGTCTTTTTCTTCTTTTACTGGAACAAAGCAGCATCTAAGAGAAGGGGGAGGTCAGTATCTGTCAGTCAGTACGTGAGCACCAGTTATTGTATGGGTAATGGGATGTTTTTACAAACAATTGCAGGGTGAGTATGAAAGGCAGATCTGTCTTTCATTACAACGGGCAGATGGTAATATTATAAAGCGGGCTTTTAACGTGAGGGCAACGGCTGTATCTGACAGCAGAAATTTTCTTGACTGAAATTGAGAGATACAAATGTCAAGGAATTTAGGGCAATGTTATATATTCAGCATTTAAGCAAACCTCCACAGTCAACCCGAGCGGATAATCCTACTAATAACCTATGTCATCTTTATAACGAGTGTGACTAAACAAAGGGTTCGTATGAGGCCGTTGTATCAGAGTGCACACACAGACGGCAGGTATACTCACTATACACAATTATGCTTCAAACAAAGTCTCATAGTGTTTGACTGAACAAGCAAAAGGTATAAATTAAAACAAAAAAGTGCTTAAAAAAATTATGAAATCGTTGCTTTAACAACTTCATAAAACTCAGCTGTATTTTTCCTCCCTTTCAGCCCTTGTGAGGACAGGTCATACAACAGCTGAGCATTCTCGAGCAAACAGGCATCTGCTTGGCTTCACAGAAACCTTGCAGGAGCTCCCAGTTCCCCCAAACTGCACCACAGGGAACCAACACTTATTAGTTGAAGAGCACTGTAGATGTTCTACTGTATTTTCCAGCAGAACATTTTTCACTGAAGTCTTGCTTTTAATCTTTCGGTTCAGTGAGAGTAAATTCCCTGCTGCACGTTCACACAGCAGAGAGAAGCAACGTTCACAAAAGAAAAGCTGAATAAAATACAAATGAGTGCTTCAAAATCTTCTAGTTACAGAGAAAGACCAAATTCGATTTCATAAGGAAGTTACAAGTTATGGATTTTACCCATAACACCTTGTCTAATTCTATTTCCCCTGTAACTCCAGACATTGAAAAATAGAGACTATGGGCAAAGTTTCTGTCCTGAGGCAGAAACTTTTGCAGCATACGGGAGCTCTGGCCAGAGTTACATGTCTGAGAGCAGAATAACCGGTTGGGTTTGCAAGAACAAGACAGCAGTTCCCTGAAACCCAGAGACGTACTTTGGGACAGATCCAACGAGGACAGGCAGAGTGACATAATTTCCAAGCTCCTAGACCTTCAAGAGCGGGAATTCACCTGCCCAAACCCAGTTTCGTTACACAGGACGAACAGGAAGGGAAATAGACACCTGGGAGGAGTTACAAAAGATATCTACGTGCTGGACAGGAGAGTAATTAGGTTAAAAAAAAAAAGCTTTATATGAGTCTGAACTCTGATCTATTTCCAAAACTTAGAAAAAGGTGAACAGAAACATTCACATTCCAGAGTCTTTGGCTAAGAACGGGCACCCAGTTCTCTTTAAAATTGTAGAAGAAAAAAGGAGGATGGGTGCATTTAGCATTTTCCCAGGCTTCATATCAAATCTCCTGAGGTAAGAACGGACGTAACCCTGAGAGCCTGAGTCCATCCAAGCATCTCTAATTTCTAGGCCACTGCTGTGGCTGTCTGGCTCACATTTTTTGGTGCACAGTGAGACAACCTAAACAGGTGGACCGAAGCCCTAACCCTGGTGGCAAACGCACTGTCTGGGGAAGTGGAAGACGTGGGGTTTCAGCAGTGGGAAGGCAGTCCTCTCTCGTCCTGAAAGAGAGGCCTAGCTAAAAAGTAAAGTTACTGAAGAAAATTGGTCCTGTTTTACCTCAAACCAGGACAGTAAATGACCTGATCATCAGGCCGTGTTACAAAAACCAAAGTGGTTGCAGGAACAGAACAGCAGCAGCCGTGCTTCCACATGTTCCTTTTGAAAGTGATCGTCATTGCTGGTTTTTCCACCCAGTGCCAAGTTGGGTTGAACATTGTACAATTATGAATTTACCGGGCCCATTTATCTCACAGGATCTGACCTTGCAAGCTTTGCTCCTGCATGTGTCACTAAGCAAATTAGACCGTTTCTACCAAATCATCCATCTTTTTGTCGCTCACCTTACCACCAGGTTGCAAAGAAAGGCTGACTTATAAAGGCCAGATCATAAGTTTTACCTCTGCTATAAAATAATAATTTTGCTTGGTACTAGATACTTTCCTTCAATATTGATACTGTTGCTCCAGCATAGAAAGCACTAAAAGGAAAATTCATGTACATCTTTTCTTCCCAAATAATATTTCTATTTTTAGCCATCTCATGTAATGTTTTTTCCAAGGTCAGTCTAAGCAGCTGGATTTGCCTCTGGTTAAAGGACTTCACTTTTATCATCAAGTGTCTGAAAAATATTTAAGTGGAAATGTCTTCTATTTTTAAAAGATTTATTTTACCAAATGACTTCTCAGCAACTAGAATGAGCTGCTTTTGTGTCTTAGAAAGGAAGCAAATGAAAATGCACATATGAAATAATCCCTTCTACATTTTTATTCCTTACACCAGGGCAGCCTATAGGCATGTGAGATAATTTTAGTTTTATTCTGCTTGAATAAGATACAAAGAAATGTCAGCTAGATACATATTTATTTCTGTGGCCTGTCTCCCAGGAAAGAAATGGTTTACTTTCATGTGCTAGAGCTTGTTGTCTCTCTCTTTTTTAAGGTTCAATTTTATCCCACAGCATTCCTTTATTCATATATCACAATTGTAACTTTATGTGACATTCAATATTCCTGAATTTTCAAAGACTAACTCAGTTACAAAAGAATAAATATACTATTAAAAGCAACATATGTAAGGGAGAAAGCACCTGCTCACCACATAATTTTATTTTGACGCATATTGTCTCTCAGTAAATTAAACAATGGCCTTTTTTTTCCCTTTTGATTTATGGAGGCTTTTCAGTCTTTCTAAGCAATCATCCTGTCTTTTGGGCTTTTAGAGAAAATTCACTCTGTACTACATGATGCTGTTACCTGAATAATACAATTTTTTTCCTCCCAGTCTCTAAACTGGAGATTGTGTAATTGGGGAGATCTGTAAGCAGGCTACGGTGGTACAGGCTACTGCACTACCAAAAATGATGTGCACATTGTTCCCCTCCAACAGCAGCACAAAGACACTGTAAGAAAGAAAATAGAGCTGGAGTGTATTAATTATCTGCCAGGGAACCTCAGGTGTCTACCTGAGTGACAGTAATTATGGACACACTCGGTCAATGCCTGCCTGTGCTGGAACACGTAGAAATCATCCCTCTTCTCTCTTTTCCATTTCAGTAGCACAAAAGTGCTACTTCTATAGAATCATAGAATTATAGAATGGTTTAGGTTGGAAGGGACCTTAAAGATCATCTAGTCCCACCCCCCCCTGCCACGGGCAGGGACACCTCCCACCAGACCAGGTTGCTCCAAGCCCCGTCCAACCTGGCCTTGAACACCTCCAGGGATGGGGCAGCCACAGCTTCTCTGGGCAACCTGGGCCAGGGTCTCACCACCCTCAGAGGGAAAAAATTCTTCCTAATATCTAATCTAAATCTACCGTCTTCCAGTTTGAAGGCATTAGCCCTTGTCCTATCCCTACATGCCCTTGGAAAAAGTCCCTCTCCAGTTTTCTTGTAGGCCCCTTTCAGATACTGGAAGGGGCTCTAAGGTCTCCCCGGAGCCTTCTCTTCTCCAGGCGGAACAACCCCAACTCACTCAGCCTGTCCTCATAGCAGAGGGGCTCCAGCCCTCTCATCATCTTCGTGGCCACCTCTGGACCCACTCCAACAGGTCCATGTCCTTCTTCTGTTGGGGGCTCAGAGCAGGACACAGTATTCCAGGTGGAGTCTCCCCAGAGCGGAGCAGAGGGGCAGAATCCCCTCCCTCGCCCTGCTGGCCACGCTGCTGGGGATGCAGCCCAGGATGCCGTTGGCTTTCTGGGCTGCAAGCGCACATTACCGGCTCATGTTGAGTTTCTCATCTCATATATTCAGCATTTAAGCAAAACTACACAGCCAACCCAAGTGGATAATCCTACTAATTACCTATGTCATGTTTATAATTAATGTGACTTAATAAAGGGTTAACACAAGGCAGTTGTATCAGAGTCCATACAGATTTGTCAGTAACTCATCCTATGGTTCCTACTCCGCAGACAGGTGACCCAACCCACTGTGTGTGTCTGAAGTGAGAGCTGACACACACCTACAAAGCGCTAGATGTTTGTAGTCTTCAGCTCCCCACCAACACAGGATGAAAAGGGCAGTAGTGACCGTGCAACTGCCGCTGAACGCACCGAAACTAATATGAAAGTGACAGCTGAAAACCTATAGGCTTCAGCAAGGAATATTAGGTTTGAGGGACGTGGCAGAGGGCTGGGCCCGAAGTGTTGTTATTCTCTGAAATTCAGGCTAAGAAGGATAAACCTGTAACTCTCAAGGGAGAGATTCCATCAGAATGACTTAGAGGCCAGTGCAAAGGGCAGAGCCTTTGCAAAGCGGCTCAGAAGTACATCGAATAAAATCCTGCCTTCTTGGAGCTCCAGCATAAATTTAGCCTTGAAACGCATCACAGTTGATTTCTGAAGCTAATATTTTTAGTACATAATGTATATTAGAAGAATTTATTCTAACCTCAAGCCAAAAGCGAATTCGTTACCTCTCTCAGAACTTCCCCCTGCTATGTTGCTTGGAATTTAGGGCACAATTCAAATCTCTGCCATGTTCTAGGAGCAGTAATGCGCAGGCAGCCTACCCTGGAGGCACGCTGTTGGGATGCCTAACGGAAGAGTAGTGAAATAACTCTAGTCCACATGACTGCAGTCCTTGCCTCGGCTGGATACCTAAAGAACTGCTCAGTTTGCTGAAAAAATGTTACTCTTGGACCCATACCTTACTAAACATTAAAGAAATGAGAATGGAATTTAGATAAAACACTGGGATTAAAAGAACTACAAAATAAATTCTGTAGTCGAGCCAAACTCTCTTGTACAAAAATGCTAGATATTCAGCTCAGTTATTTCATACCATTCATGTCTTTGTTTGTTGAACAAGAGGAAAAGTGTTAAGTTTTAATATGCCTGTTGGTATTGTAAAATGAGACAAGGGAAGCATGGCCTTCCTGGAATAAAACAGAATGAGCAGAAAATTTACAAGACATATTGGTATTCAGCTAGATCACAAGATTGCTCAAAAATTTTATTCTTCGTGGCTTGGAATGGTACTCTAAGGGTGGTTAAAAGGAAAGAACTTAGCAAATAAGATTGTGTCAGCAGAAATAAAAAAGGGGGTGTTGTGGAATATCTGAGACTATTGCGGTTCCAGGGTGTGGAGTCTCTGAAGGTACAGGGGAATTTCTTGCCCTGAATAACAAACCTTGCTTTGCTGTAATGGTGTAGCCCTTGGACAGCCTGGAGAAGAGATGTTAATACTTTCAAAACACTTCAATAATTCTTCAAGACAAACTTGTTAGATGACCACTGTCTTGCCTATGAAATTATGGGTTTTTAATGCCTACAGCTGATATTGAATTGGCTAAAATAAAATCTTCATGCTCTTAGCATGCATGTATACAACAGATATAAATAGCTTGGTTCCAAAAAATTCTATAGAGTCAATGTGGGTTAAACGGAACCCTGTTTCAGGTGGGTTTTGTTCCTATACTTTCAAAACTGGATGAATGAAAAAGTTATATTTATTATTAAGATTAATAACAGTGTGAAAAAAACCCACAGATACAATCTGCTTTTTTCTTTCAGAGACCTCATATGGGTGTTGATAACAACTTGTCAACGCCATTTTTGAAAAGATAAAATTTTCTGGGAAAGATGACCGAGACCAAGGGAAAAGTTTGGTTTTCTCTTTTCCAGACACTATAGTTGCCCTTGCTACTTAGAAATATTTCAGCTGGATCACATTCTTTTTCCCTGCCATTTTTCCTGAAACCTGTAATTGAACATGCTGAAAAATTTCACTCTAGCTAAGCAATTTTCCGTGCTGTCTAAAGGCTAGAGTTAGTATGTCTGTCTTGTCCACCTTCTGCCAAAAACTTTTGTATGGATTAGATCAATTAAACAGACTATCACTATAGTTTCATTTTATTTGATGTCCAGACATTCAAAATTCTGCATCAACTGTTCCAGGCACAAGTCCTGGGAACCACTCCTCATCCAATACCTTATCTTTTCCACCCTCTCCCTCCTGAAGTGTGACCACACAGAGTTTTACTTTCATTTTTTCACACTTATCACCAGCTCTGTGAGAGATCGTTTTCTAAAGAAAAACTTCTGCAGGCCAAATCCAACTTTCCCAATTGATCCAGGCCCTCTACACTGCCGGTTAATTCTAAATTTTACTTACTTTGCCAGTTCTTCATATTCATCTCAGGCGGAGGTCTCAGTCTGCCAGCACATGCTTCACTAGCTAATTACCTGGAACAACTTTGGGCTCCTAAAAATGAGTTGTCTCTTTAAAGAGAACTGTTTGCTGAGAGGTTACAGTGCCACGCGTACACACAGTTCTTGAGTTTTCCTGGGAAATAGTCCCTCTGGCAACCTTCTCCTCCTGGGATGATAGCTTTGTCATATAATTACCAACAATTTTTCGTCTGCTTTTGCATCACAGATGTGCAAGACCTCGGACTTTGGGTTAATAAAGGCAGTGTTTATGCAACCTCATTAGTCCTGTAACTTCTGAACACTGCTGTTCAACATAAAAATGTGGTTTTTCTGTCCTTTCTTTCCAGTTCTGGGATGACACCACTTAGATTTTGTGTGATTAGTAATATCTTTACAGACTTAAGTAAGAGCAAACACCTGGACAGTAGATGGACAATCAACCAGTACATTGCAAACTGCACTCTACTTCAGCGGCAGTAGCTGGTTTGCGTCCCATAACACACCAAATTTGGCATGTCTCCTCCCTTTCTCAACCTTCACGCATTGACACCCTGCAAAGCCAAACCCTAGCACACTGCATTTCAGTGACAGAAGTCCTTACTAATCTGCCTGATTTAGTTTCGGTTGGCCTGGTCCTGCAGACCACTATATAGAGGAGAGCCTCCACTGCTTTCAGCTGTTTCTTAAGGATAAAAGAGTTGCTGTTTCCACCATCAAAGAAAAAGTGAGCTGTGCCCTCATATACTAACTAGGCCAGTGACTGACTGTCCTTTTATCAACACTAAAACGTAGCCACTAGGTCTTTCCTCCACAACATTGTATTCCCCGATCATTAGTAATAAAAATATCTGGCAGCAATTTATAATAGTCCCCAAATCAACCTCATAGTCCAAAAAAAAAAAAAAATTTTCCTTTTTAGTGAGCGACTGACTATCATGGTGGGCTGCAGCAAGTGCAAAGAAGTAAGAGATACTTGTGTTCTGCTCACAAAGCAGCAGCAAGAGAGAGGACACAGTAAGAGTGAACAGCAAGAATTTACAAAGAAAACAAATGACCATAATGTAGTGAAAACTTACCCTGAAAGACAGGTGTGCTCAGAAATAGCTTCCCAGGGTGTTTTTCCAGACACACAGGCTGGGACTCCCTTCAGGCACGCACACCACTTTTCCGATGGAAAGCGGAATGCAATGAAAGCAAGGCACAGAGGGAAGGCGTCTTGCACTCAAGTCTTATCCCAAGAAGAAGTCAGGATTGAAGAGTTAAGCACTTATGTCTGCTACAGAATAAGCTCCATAATCTATAAGCAGAGTTAATAAACATTTAAACTTATGTGTAGTTGATAAAAGCACTCTTCTGATTTAGCTTTGGGTCATCTCTTTCTATACTCTCAGAGTTGCGTAGAAGGCCGCTGAAATTATCTCCCTAGGCAAAATACAGTGCCCTCCTGACAGAAACGTTAGAGGCATAGGAAATGTCATTAAGTATTGCCTTTGCTATTTTTGCAAATCTAAGAGAATATAAATAAAATGCAAAACTCATCATCGCATTAACATTTGGCATGGGCTTCTGTGGCATTGCAAATGCGAGGAGGAGAATCTAGAAACGGGTATCATCGGGGAGTTAGGGCTTCTGTGAATCTGAACTTGAAGAACTGCAAGGGACGCGATTCCTCATTCGAGGACGTTGCTGTGAGGTTGTTCCTCTATTTTCTCAAACTCAGGGCCCTAGATTGCACCAAATCTCCTGCCAGCTAGTTTGCGTGGATTCAGCGTTTACGGACCTAACAGAGCAATAAAGGCACCAACGTCTTCCTTATCCGTTAGAATCCCAAGAGAGAAGTGTCTTATTCATTGTAACTACGACATATTTCAGTGCAGTTCTTACAAGGTGCAGAACGTGTATTTAACAATATGACACGCACAGTGCAAGCTTGTACTGGTAACCACACACCAGAATAAAATCTTCACATTCTAAGCCCACAGTTTGCCGAGAAGCTGATCTGATCGTGTAACCGTTCTCTACCGCTTGGTTTGCTTGGTGATAACCACGTCATGGAATAGAGCTGCTCAGATATTTTATCACATTGGCCGGTTGGAAAATATACATGGTGTATCTCTAATCTTCGACAGCAGACCGATAGCAGCAACAGGCATTTGCACTTTTACTTAAAGCTGTGTCGCTGAATGATTTTCTTTAAACTGCTCTGAAGACAACGCACATTTACTAACCAGGTAACACAAGCAACCGAGTAGGAACCAAAAGCTCAGGTGGACTTCAGGTTTAGTATTTCTAGAATTTAGCTTTGCCTTACTTTAATTATCATGCCTTCTGATTATTTCATGAAAAATTAATGCACTGGATTAAGCCTGTAATGTATTTATCAATAATTGGCAGAATAATCCATTCCTAAAATATTCTGTTTGAACGGTTTCTGCATATATCTACCCAATAAATTAGCCTTTTCTGCTAGTGGTACCATTATTCAAGAATATCAAAGCAAAATTTGAGAGACCACACAAAGATATCTGTCTTATTGAATGTTACTATTTGGGAACTACTGCGTTAGGAACTATTATTTTTAATGGCAATAATTGTGTCTCAGGAACACTCAGCTTTAATTATGAGCTTGATTAACTGGATTGACTGATGCCGCATAAACCTGGAGCAAAGAGAGCACCATTACTCACTTCCCTCATCCGCCTTCTCTCAGCTAATCAGTTGCTAATCGTATACAGGCAATGAAATAATTTACTTGTTTTCATTTTTATTCCTGCAAAACTCATTCCAGCCGCGGACGGCCTAATGTACTTTTTTCATCTAGACGAGTAAGGTAACTGCATTTTAGTAGAGACCTCCTTTGTTGCAGCCTCTAATCATTTCCATTTCGCAAAGGTAGGGCTCAGCACTCAAGCGCACGTGCAGGAAAGCTCTGCGCAGTCCTCTTGAACCCAGGCAGTGGCATCAGAATTTTAAAGTTACCCACGTCATTCTAGTGCTGTCAACTTTTATGATGGGCGAGTCTAGGATCCTAAATATAAAAAACAACACTCTGCCCTTGAGGCTTCCAAATTTTCATTACCAAAGCTCCCTACGCTGCCGCTTCTTGCCGTGCTCTTAGCCTCCCCGGCCCCCGTTGACGGCACGACGCAATTTGGTGCCTTGTCCATAGCAGGGGCGTAAGTCTCGACTCTGCTGCTGAGGCTGAACTACAAGGTAATTTCAAAATCTGCTACAATTTCTTCTCAAGCCGCCGGGAGCCCAGCCGCTTCAAAAAGGGACAGTAATTACATCAATCAGCAGAGCTCCCAAAATTAGGCGGCTGGAGGAATGATTTTTAAGCATGCATAACACCATACCATATCACCTGAAGTGTAATAGTATATATACACTAGAGTATGGTAACCACTGACTGTTTTAAAGGGCCATTTCTACAGAAATACCTTTTTCCCCTTATGCACAGCGCAGACAATGCCATGAGCATTCCGGGTGTTAAGTACTGTGCTATTGAGCAGGTCTTCTTCATTAAATCAGTTAAAAAAATATTTTTCCTTTTTTTGAGATATCAAGAAAGCGCAGTTAGCTCAAATAGTATTGCTGTTCGTCCTAGAAAAATTCTAACACGGAATAACGTGGGGTTTAGTCCTTTTATACATATAAAATCCTGGGATGGGCCCAGGACGAGCTGCAGTTTGTCCTTGCAAAATCTGTGATTCTGCCTGATTTCTGCTTGTGACTAAATACTCTTGTCTTTCCTCTTTTTCTCCATGCCAAGAAGAACAAACGATGCAGTAGTTGGAAAAACGAAAGAGATCTTCAGTTTATTTGGAACTGTACCAAATAATGGAATATTTTCAGTTGGAAAAATCAAGAATACCTGTCCTTGTTAACGCTGCTCACTAAAGCAAATTTAGAGACAAATTTTTGTTATCAAATAGTTCAATATACTTAAATAATTTATGTTTTCTCACTTCCCCCATTACAGGACCATTACAAGGTTTTAGATTTCCCTAATTCAATGGGTACATTTGATTGGACCACATATTTCACATTTAATAAAGGGCCATAAATTTAATAGAGATTTAATATAAGTTGATTCAATTTAAGTTGATTTAATTTAACTTACCTAGTGGAAATATGATATATATTATACTATTTTAAATTTGTTTGCTATAACATAAACTCACATCTCCATTAAGATCCTCTATATTTTAAGACACATTTACTTTATAACTATGATCTTCACTTACATAGTTAAAAAAATGAATATATGGTATTGAATGTTAAAGCTATGTTTAGGTATTTAAAATGTAGACATAGTAAAAAAGAATTACTACATCAGTATTTTGCATACACTGCTATTATTTTTAATAGATTGCACTATAGAAGAATTAGTGGGCAGGGCAAATAATCAAAATTAAGAGCATGCGTTAGAGACGAATGAATCTGATTTAGTGAAATACATTTTGACACAGCAGTTGTTACTTGTCAGTTCAATGAGTTTTACTCTGGGGATATCACTTCTGGCCATAATCTACATGCTTCAAATGATAATCTGTTTTACACACAACTGCTTTTTCTCTGAATTCATGCAGTCTGATAAGAGCTATTCTTCTGATTTTTCGTAGTTTATGGCATTTAATAGTGAATTTTAAGAATGTGTTTATGGAATGTCATGCATTCAATACGAAAGAAAAATAAGTGTTTCCTTGCACAGTTAATATATGCTTGTAATGACTTGAGTAATGTCTCGTCTTAATTAAATGCGTACTTAAGAGGGTATGGTCTCATTTTCAGCATATTCATCCAGCCCCAACATAGTACCAAAGTAAACCAACCGTCAGCCTGAGTGCCTGTGAATACCTTGTGTAAGGCACTCCCCAAGGAAACGTCAGGAATCTAGAAGCAAGGAGAGGTGCTGAAAACAATTTTAAATTCATAAACCCCGATTCTTAGCTTGTAAGTGCATTCAACACGGAGAGGTCAGAAAAGATGAAGCGTGTCTCAGATTTGAGGTCAGCATATCAGGGCACGACGACCAAACAGCATTTATGGATGTGGTCAGAGTAATGGAGTCACTGAATGTAGCAGGGGAGAGATTTACGGCCCCACACCAAAGAGGTTATTTCCTCCACTGGAACACAAAATTTCAATATTTGTGGGCAGACAGATACCCTTAGCAAGTTCTGAACAATATACTTTGAACAGCAATTTGTTACTGAAAGGTTAGAAGATATTTCCCATTATCAGCAGGTTACCCTCAACAGCTCATTAGCATTGGACTAAAGCAGAAAGGAAATACTGCAAAGAAGGAAAATAGATGAATGAAAACTATATAACTTAGATATAAAAATTACACATTTTGCCTTCTGGTTCAAGCTATTATATGTGGCTCATTTGTACCCTTGTCGTTCAAACTATTACAACAATAGAAGCTATCTAGTTTTAGATTTCAATCTTAAAAATCTCACTTTGTCTAAATATATTCGATTCTGAGAAAGTCTTCATGAAACCTGAATGAGAATAGGAAGCCTTTTTCTTTTTCCCTTCAGTTGTCATAACCAGATAAAATTTATTTAGAAAAATTTTAGAATAAAATACCAGGGATATAGTGGAAAGTTAATATATCACATATTCAGAGGAAGTAAAGCTATTTTCCCCAGTGATCTCCCATGCAAATATTCAGCTGAGAAAGGAACGTAAAGAAAAAAGTACTTGTCCTTTACAGAGTTTGGCCCTTGATTAGTACCTCTACTACCGCTTTTGCTGTTTTATTTAATCTTATTCACACATGCATGAAGTACGGCTAAGTGCAGGAATCTATTAAAACTGGATGCCTTTTAATATCATAATACGTCACAGTCAGCTAATATGAGAAGATTACAATCAATTGCTTTCCCTTGTTCTGTACCAGTTTCACATAAAAACATTTTTTCAATTCAACTAATACCTAACTCCTGCAGAAGTTTTCATTTATTGTTCTCTTTGAAGAATTTGCACCTAAAAATTCAAACTAACATAAATCCACAAACACAGCTTTGACGATCCACCGTTTCACCTCAAACAAAAGGAGAAAGAGATCTGAGCATGAAGGGCCCTATTCTATCCTTCATGGGTTTGGAAGGGTCAGATTTTCCCAAGCCCCCAGAGAACTGGACATTTAGTTCATTTTGATGTTTTTGTTAATTCCATGAACAAACCACTTGACTATTAAGATTAGACAAAGGATGCACACGACTGACTTTTTTTCCTAGTTCATTATGGTGCAGAATGGCAGATAACACTCTGTGTTGACAGACACAAGCAGACCCCCTGCGTTATCTCCTTTTTATGACATTTACTTAAGTCATCACTATTTGGTACGCCCCTGCTTTTCAAAGTTTGCAGCTGACTTAGAGTTTATTTGCATTTGTTGTGTTTTTTGTTCTTTTTAGTTGGATACACAATGAATGATCTCATTTTTGAATGGCAAGAGAAGGGAGCAGTGCAAGTAGCAGAAGGTCTCACGTTGCCACAGTTTCTGTTGAAAGAAGAAAAGGATTTATGTTACTGCACCAAGCATTACAACACAGGTAGGAAAGCATATTAGTGATTAAAACTGGAAAGGCATTTAACATTTTTTGTTATTTTGGAAAGATGTTTGGTTTTTTTAAAAAATATTCTTACTGAACTCACAAGGAGATTAAAACGTACAGGTGCATTGTGCAGGATAACGTGCAGGGGCTCCAGGAAAGCTGGGGAGGGACTCTGGATCAGGGAGTGGAGCCATAGGACGAGGGGCAACGGTTTTAAAGTGAAAGAGGGGAGATTTAGATGAGATATTAGGCAGAAATTGTTGGCTGTGAGGGTGGTGAGACCCTGGCCCAGGTTGCCCAGAGCAGCTGTGGCTGCCCCATCCCTGGAGGTGTTCAAGGCCAGGTTGGACGGGGCTTGGAGCAACCTGGTCTGGTGGGACGTGTCCCTGCCCAGGGCAGGGGGGGTGGAATTGGGTGATCTTTAAGGTCCCTTCCAACCCAAACAATTCTATGGTTCTATGATAATGCAGTCTTAAATAACCAACACAATGAAACAAAACTACCTGAAGGCCAATCAAACTTCCATTTCAGTAAACTTAAGAAATAACAATTAAAATAACTCTGAAGCAATTCAGTCAGGAATTTTGTTTTTACAGCGGGTGCCTGTAAATAACTTCATTTTTTCAATATTTTTAAGCCACTACTTTTTTCTTCGTAGCCTATGTTTCAAGCCTATTTAAGACGATATCCATTTTCTTCTAAGCAGAAGCAGGAAAACATGCTTAGCCCAGGTGTAACACACAAGGTTGCATGGGGTCAACTTACGTCTATTGTCTTTTTCACTGTGGCCCTAAACTGCGCTGAGAAGTGGGAGGAAGCGATGTCATTAACGGCATGCGAGGTCTCACGCCTCTCAAAATGTGCCTGCAAGCTAAGCGCGCTTATCCCTGCGGGATAGGTGGGAGAAGGGGTTTACTGTCATAATTCTAGCGAGCGTGGCAAATCA
The DNA here is from genome assembly GCA_013397275.1 of Burhinus bistriatus. Classification (NCBI taxonomy): domain Eukaryota; kingdom Metazoa; phylum Chordata; class Aves; order Charadriiformes; family Burhinidae; genus Burhinus; species Burhinus bistriatus. The sequence goes on from VYXH01006062.1 coordinate 25,120, forward strand.
CCAGTCCATGGTCTTTCTGTATTGCTTTGCCCAAACTGCATTTCTGTGGCCAAATGGGTGCTCTAAAACATGAGTGCAGCCCGCAAGCCTGAAAGGATGGCTGAAGTTCTTGCCTCTAATTAAAAAAAAAAAAAAAAAAAAATTTGGGCNCTTTAAATAAAAAAAAAAAAAAAAAATATTTGGGCCATTTAATTGGTCCATAAAAAGTCAAGCTGTTTACTACCACGGAAAACTTGGAAGTCTGGATGCGAGCACTCACCATACGCTTCGGGATGGAGACTTTAGAAGACTTCAGCAACCGAGAAGAGAATTGGACAGCCATGGGACCTGCTGTGACTGGCAGGGGAAATGCCCTGCTGCGTGGCACGGCTCGGGCAGAAGGGCACGGCCTCTCCCCAGGCAGCAGCAGAGTGGTCTGCGCTGAGTTACAGCACCAAAACTACAAGCACAAATCCCGAAGAACTTTGGCAGAGCAAACCAGAAAGAAAAGATAGTCTTCTTCGTGCAGGACTACATTTATTGTGACATTCTCCTCTTCAAGATAGCACTATTTTCTACAGAGTATTTATTTTTTTATTCAAGTCTTCAGTGTGAAGTTAACTTAATCAAATTAGAGGGACTTGGTTTGGTTTCTAGGAGAGTGGGACTGACTTTCATTTGTATGTTACAACCAGTATTATTAGCTACCATGTGCAAGCTAAAAAATCCTAAACATTATATTAAAAGACAACAACAACTAAGAGTTTCTTTTCCACCATTACGTCACTCGAATAAGTGACCAGTAATGCACTTTCTTAAGGCTCCTGCAATGAGATACTGTGCACAGATACCCTTTAGGATACTCCACAAGAAACAAAAATAATTTTTCAAAACTAGAAATAAAGCCTATTTCTCCGGCTTACAACAGATTAGATTAAAAGGATTCTTAAGAGAATGCCAAACAACTGGAGCTGCTATGCAATAAGTGACCAAAGCAGAGTTTTCAACTTAAATTCAGGTACAACACAAGATGGAAAGTTTTTCTGAGACATCCCGTAAAACAGGAAAAAAAAATAAACCCAAAAAGTCTCCCTGTCAAAAAAATTAACGTGAAGCTTCAGGACAGTACGTAGAAGCTCATCAGTGTGTGTCTTATCGGTGTTTCGTGCCCAGTTGAAAATGGATCGCTGTAACCACAGCTTGAAAAACAAACTGCTTCTAAATATAGGGACATAACAGTTTTGGCAACAGAACAACATAATGGCTCATCAAGTCTTGTGTTCTGAAGTGACGCAACAACATTTCTGATCATTTTCTTGTTTTTGTGTCCATTGACATATCCACAGTGACAAATTTGGGAAGTAAAGTAGACTCCTAATAACGAGAAAAATCACAACACGGGAACCAGTCACCTTACGAGGATGGTCTCGCTTCACCGTGTCCTCATTCACTTCCTATGTCACATCTATCGCTCCCCTGGGCTTTTATGCACCACTCAATTTTGGTTTCAAGCACAGGTAATTTCAGTCACGGCTGCAAACAGCCCAATATATGATAGCATGAATTTATACATGACAGCACAGCCTAAGAGGCACAAACAGAAATACTCTGAATCTTGGCTTTACTCCTGTACCATGGATGATGCATGACACCTGCATTTAAATGATGCTGTTCGGAACCGTCTTACGTCTATTGATGGGTTTTGGTTCAGAGTTTTGGATGGAAACAGCAGAGCTATGGTTGGTACCTTCTCCACCAGAACTGACAGGTTCTGTATGGGACCATTTCTGATAACTCTGTGTCCTTAATATGGTGAATCCGCAATCTCGATGAACAGACCACTTAAGGCCTTAACTCCACATTCCCCATTCGACCTCCTGACACATACATCCCATACACAATCTTTTCTCACGATGCCTTTGGTTCCCCCTTAAGGTCAAACAAGTTGCTTAACAACCTGTAGATTGTGTCCCTTCTCAGTCCTACCTTCAACCGACTTAATGCCTTATATTGGGCCATTTTGCTGCCAACACGATAGTGGTTAAAGGAGACATGACTTTGATGCCTTACTCTGCCAACAAGACCTCAAACCGCTACTTGTTTGGACAAACACCTAAACCACTCTTTTTGAGACTACAGCAGTGATTTTTAAGCCACGGCTTTTTAACCCCTCAGGGTTTTTTCGTAGACCACTTCTCAGACAAGGAAGATTGTACTTCCTATCCAGTAGGCATCCTACGGGTGTGAAAACTCTGAAGCTGCTCATTCTTTCACTGAAAAAGGAGCAATCGTAAACACTTTGAAAAACAGAGCCTATGACAGGCTGAGGACATGACCGTCCCTAGACACAGAAAACAGCACTGCCTGGCTCCAACGGGGCATTTTTCTCTGCAGGAGGAGAGACTTCAATTGTCACTCCTGCACTTATCAAAATTTAAACTTTTTACCTTAAAGATTCATTGAATAAAAATTCATCAGCTGCTCTGTGAGTAGAGACATTACATCTAGATGTCCTTGCTATTTAAGTTGTTATCAGATTCTCCTTAGTTTTGACTTCCCTCCCTGAGCTTGCTGACTGAGGGCAGCATGACTAGGTGTTCACGTCACAAGTGCGCATGGATATCTTCTGTTCAACTCGGTATCTCCTAGGCTCCCAGGCCTTTCCTGCAGAACTGCCACTTACCCAGTCCATCCCTAGCCTGTACCAGTGCATGGGGTTCCCCATCCTCATCGCAGAACTGCGTGTTTGTCTTTGTTGACTGTGACGATGTTGTGGTGGATCTGTTCCTCCAGCCTACAGCGGCTTGGTTCTCCTTTCTGAGAGTCGGGAATTGTAAGTGCAAATTCATCAAGCTGTAAGATAATTAGGTGCTCTTTTCCACATTTGTTTTCAACTTTCTTTTACTGCAGTCACTATCAGTCTTACACCAACGTTAAGTTTACCACCTGCCCCAGGATTTGTTTCCAAACAAGCTATGTAAAGTCACTTCCTTCCTGACCAAGAACTTACATAGTCAATGGCAGGGGACAGCATCAGCACCGATATCCCCCAGTATGCCACTGGATAGCCGCATAACGTGTCTTGAAAGAAAAACTGAATGGTAGCATGTTCCTACAGTCATTTTGTGAGCCTTGGCTTTAGATACAGAGACAGCAGCCATGTATTTTAGAAATCGTCTGGTTCTACATGCCAGGCGCTCAGAAATCATCATTTCTAGTGAGGCTGCATGATCATAGATACACTTGAATGTTTTACCATAAGGAAAAGGCAAGTACTTTTATAATCAGCTTTTTTCAGCAAAATATACTCAAATTGCAATTTAGATTTCAGTGCAAATTGCAAAAAGAGTCTGGAGACTGCACTTACCAAGTGCGTTTTTATTATCCTGTCTCCATCTTAGAAAGGTATGAAAATAATTACAGCTAACTTTACTTACGCGTAACCAATTTTATAGACAATATCTTGAAACAATAAGCTTTGCACACACACACATAATTTATGGAGTGTCTTGTTTATTTAAGAAATTTTACAATGGAAAGGCAAAAGGACAGCAAGTATTTAATTTTATTTCAGTAATAAGTAAAGCAGAATGCCTCTCAAATGACTGTCTAACATTCTGGGAGGAATAAAAAGGGAATCTTTTTACTGAGCAACGTAAACTCAGCTAGACTGCTTGCCTCGTGGCGATTCCAATAATGACTCATAAACAGGAAAAGTCAGTTTTTATATTTCATTCTCCTTCATGCTCTCTGTGAAAATTATCTGCCATTATGATTGCAGTGTGATACATAACACACTGTACTTGGGTGCCAAGAGGGGTTAATTGTGGTCTCGTTTTAGCAGATGCAAGGCGGCAAGAAAGCGCACAACAAGAGGCGGGAGGGAAATGCTGGTGGTCCATGTCATCCCTCTTAGGGCAATACAGCCTTATTTCATTTTGAGACCCAGTGTGTTTTCAGCCAAACAGCGGTTTCAGTTAGAACATAAAATTACGCTCAGACGATTTCTTTCAACGTTAAGAACTTCAAAAATAAAAAGCTTTCTATTTGGGGTTTTGGGGCTTTTTTTCGTTAATCCAGTTTGTCTGAGGACACTTGAAGCCAACACCCTCGCTCTCACTAAAGACAACAGCAACGCTTGCCAGGGTCGTTCCACCCTATGTACCAGATAACCTACAACATTAAGACTCGCATAAGCAGGGCACTTAACAAAAGCCTTGGTTAATGACACGATGAATGATTTGGTTTCAGGACAATACCAATCAAAACGTCATCTGTCTGGGGCTCTAACACACACATAGATAAAGGATGAGTTTTCTACTACCTAGCACGCTGAAGATTCCCAGTGCGGGATGAGACGAGTGCCAGAACCAGCATGAAGGAGGGGCTGGGAAATAACAGCAAAGGGGAGGTCCCCGGTGGCCTGCAGTTAGGTCACGTTAGGTTGCAGCTGACCAGCAACCTAAACGCCTCTTGCCCCTAGTGTGTTGTCCTGTGACAGACATTTGTTTTGAGGAAATATTCATCCTTTTTTCCTTCATACAAAGGCACAGAGAGTAGACAAGAATATTCCAAGCATTGCAACGGCAACTGTTTAGTGAGAACCTGGGAATCCAAGGTATTAATCACTAGAAAACAGTGAAAGTCATAAAGTGCAGTAGCCACATCGCATCAGTACATACAAAATCTCTTTCTTGAGTCCACCTACTCTTTTGTCTTAGAAGAGTCTTTAACTTTTGCTTTTAGAAGAGAGGACTATTTTTACTCTTCTCGCTGTAAAGTGTGTCAGCTGGCCTTTGCAATGTGCTACCTTTCCCACATAAAATGAAAAACCGTGATTTTTACAAATCGGAAAATGGTAAACACTGCAGAGGTTCAGAATAGCACCTAGAAATACATACCCTAACGCAGTTTTCAAGCACAGATTAAGCTTGAGTGTTTAGAATCTTTATGGGGAGCAGAGGAATTGAGCTGCTAAAGAAAGGGATTTCCGGAAGACAAAGGGGAGAAGCTTTGTATTGAATTAAGGGATCTAAACCTAAGTCAGCCATTTAGGCCAAGGATATCGTAGCCACTGAAGAAGTCTCTCCTTTTCTCCTTTCCTGCTGTCTCTCAGTGCTTAATCTCATGTTACACCCATGGCTCTAGCAGTTTTTCAAAGGGAAAATGCAGTGCAAGAGGAGAGGACTATCATCATGGTTCAATTGCCCCAGGACTCCACAGCTAGCAATATTCTGGCCCTCGGGCTGGCTCTTTGTTGGTCACCAGTCACTGGTAAAAAGAGAATTGTATAGTCTACACCCGTTATGACAGATGTATTGGAATCAAAATACAAAATATCCTCTTCCCAGATCTAAGATTCATACTCTACAGGGCTCTATAAAGATTTATTCAGGTTTGCTTAACTTAGTTTAGTTCAATTTTGCTAAGCTTTGAACCATTCTCTATTCAGCAAGTATAAAATTCTTATTTTATAAATAAATTGTAAATAGTTTACTAATAATTTACTAATTTGTTAATAGTTTAAAGTAATTTCATTAATTTATATAGTCTTTAGGCCACAGTCCTTTCTACATCCATAAAATATTTCACAGTAGCTCGGATATTAGCATTATCAACGGCTTTTCTTATAAGACCAGACTGTGACTTACTAGTATCTAAAGTAGTATCAAGAACCAGCACCTTCAGCAGACATCTCTCCGTTCTGCATAAATTAACAGTTGAACCTCTGCATGCTTAGTTACTTTTCTTGTTTGTTTATATTAATTCATTTTTTATTTTATTATGTTACTAATTTTTAATTTCATAGTGATTTGATAATTATCATTACTCTTATCTTTATTAATGCTTTCTCAGACACAGTATTTCCTTGCTTCAGTTTCCTAAGGCGATTCATCCATTATGCAAAATTTCTATGTAGCTTCAGAAACAGCTGCTCTGCTCTCCTGGGAATGACAGACATGACCATGACATTGTAAGGGTACAGTAAAAAGAGCTTCCCCCAAGGGATATCTCAAGGGCTGCTAAAAGGGGATAAATAAATTTAAGTTCTACCAGCTACTGCCTCTGGAGCAGTTTGAGGCAGATGAAACCGAGTAATGGACCCCTCATGGTCTGCAAGCTACTAATGCTTGATTTCCCTTGTACCACCAGAGTGCTGGCAGTGCCTTTTAATCACGCCGGCATGCTGCTGCCCGTGGAAGCCACCGCTTAAACAGCACCCGCCGTGGTCCAGGCGGCTGGGGAGTGTGAGGGTGTGCTAAGGGAGAAAACTACGGAGCCACAGAGTCAGAGAACAGTTAGAGTTGGAAGGGATCTTAAAGGTCATCTAGTTCCAGCCCCCCTGCCATGGGCAGGGACACCTTCCACTAGACCAGGTTGCTCAAAGCCCCGTCCAGCCTGGCCTTGAACACCTCCAGGGATGGGGCTACTCACAGTTGGGCACAGCAGCAACAATTGAAAAAAAAAGAATACATGACCTAGACACTGACTCCCAAAAAAAGCCACTTTTACTTTCTGGCAGAAAGAAAAATCATATGGACTGACTGGAATATACATTTTTCCACTATAATATTGATTTCAGTGTGGATATTATATGAAAATCATGCCAAAACACTAGATGTGACATTGTTACCAAAGAACACATGCAAGAGTGAAAAATGCACCATCACAGGGATATATACCAGTACATTCACTTCATATGCATAGGTACAGCATTCAGCAAGGCAGCACTTTTGGTGCCTTTATCCCACTCAAATCCCTGGTTAGGCTAGACGTACAAACACAAAGAACATTACCCCCGTTTCAGGAAAAAACCACAAAGGTTTCCTGTCCTTCCCCTAGCCACTCTCCATGACATTCACGGTGCGTATCAGAGTGAAGGAGGGCTTACCTCTCGGGTACTGCCAGTGGATTATCAGAGCAATGCTCTTAGCTGCTCCACTCTCTCCTTCCCCAGCTGAGACGACTTCACGGGTACGTCTCTTCAAGCATCCAGTCAAATAGATTAAACCCCAGCTAACCTGGCCTGGGATTCAAAGTGGAATCCAGGAAGAGAAAGGGGACCGACAGCTGGATGCTGGCTTTGGCTGGGAAACAACCACACAACCTCTGCTGGCTGCCTCCTAGCTGAACCTCACATCAGCTGGTGCAAATGGGGTCTTTTTTTCCATTCTGCTTCGTTAGCCACGTTTATACAGGTGGTTCTAATCTCAGCCAGGACGGGCAGAAGCTAGCGTCAACCCTTCCACACTCAGACCAGCGATGGTTGCAGCTGCAGTGCCCAGGCCAACTTCCAGCTGCTGCCTGTCTCCTCTGCTGGCTGCCGCTGGTGAGAAAGCCAACAGGGCAGGAGCAGAGAGGAGTGACCGCCTGGGTAGCCACCGGTCTCCCCGGGGAGTTGCCATGTATTCAGTTAATATTTCAGCAGGTGGCCTTGATTGGGAAGCAGTGGACACATGACTGACATGTCCATAAACCCACTGGACCTAAGACAAAGGCAGGAGTCCACGTCACACATTCTATGGAGTTAAGCAAAGATATTTTCCCACTTTGAGACACACTTCACTTTCTTTTTTTTTGGTTGTTGGTTTTTAAAGGGTTTTTCTGTTTGTCTGTTTGTTTGTTTGTTTACCTTGGCCAATGATGCTTACAAAAATACAAAAACCAAGCAAAAAAATCATTCAGTATAATTCCTCTAACACATCACTCAGTCCTAGGTCTGGTCCCTTCATAATCCCGTCTCTTTCCTCTCCTTTTCTGTTGTTACAATATATTCCGTTTGCACTCCTTTCATTCAGAATCTCTTTCATTTTGTTAGGTTTCTGTTGTCCGCAGCTATTCCTTTCTTTCTCCTCAGTTCAGACAAACCTGGCAAACTTGCAACTATATTAAAACAATCCACATCAGAGCTAATATATTATTTATCGCTCCTTGTTTAGGATCACGATATTTTTGTGCTGAGATCTCTATAATAATTCAAACCCACTCAAGTACTCAAGAAAGAGACTCAGATCTTTCTGAGATCCCACCTTTCCCTGGAGAAAAAAATATCAATGTAATAGCTGATGTTTATTGGCACACCATTATGCTTATATTACCCATTCTGATACTCCTTAGCTTTTCTTCCTAACTTGTTTTGAAAGAAGAACATAGGACTCTATAAGAAGAAAACATTGCATGTTGAACTGTAATTCTTGCTGATGTGATGCCAAATAAAATGGCTTTGCAAGAGACCTAGATTGGGTTGATGCGTTTCTGTCACTCCTTACCACCGTGATTTGCTGTGACGTGTGAGAGAGAGACCGCTGCCGTCCACGGCTGCTGAATTAATAAAGCAAATGTCACGAAAAAGAAATCTTCAGGGTAAGGACCCGCTTGAAGTAAGAATATGATTCTGACAAAGGCCAGTCAGAGCAGAACTTCTAGTTATGTGGGGTGTGCTGAACCGCTAACTAAAAGAAAGCTTCATGTCGATATCCTTTTGAAGATCCTGGAAAGAAACGTGGGAGAAATTCCTGTCCTTTTCTGAAGGAAACACCAAAATTCCTGTTCACTTTGTTAAACCAGAACTTAATTCCTTGATTGAAGCAGAAATCAATTTTGAAGCTGGGGCAGCAGATGGTTGAGCCAGGATTTGGGACACAGATTTCAGGAGTGTAGATAGGATTCATAAAACACTGGCAATTAGGAATGGAACAAATAACTGAGCCGGCAGATCTAAAACTCCTGAGATATATCATGTCATTTTAAAATTAAACATCATAACTACTGTCTCGCTAAATATGGTTTTTTAGTTCCTCGGTAGAATAAATATTTCATACAATAAATATTTCATACAATCACATTTACTATGACATCATAGAAAGAACTAATGGATTGTTAAGAGAACTATAATGAAAATAATGAAGTTCAGAAGATACTTCCAAGCACTTAATATTCCTATAACAAAAACATTACAGTTTGACTATATCTGAAACTCATTTCTGTAGGCTTAACACTATTGTCATGGCATAACACACAATATATTAAATTAGTGTACTACAAGATCATAAATAAGTCCATTATATAAATTTTGTTAATATGATAAATATTAAAGCACTATTAATGCAGAACAATTTGCTATAAAATGGCATTTCGGCAAATAAAAAATGGATTAGCAAAATATCTATCAAAAACTACTGGAAAACATAACCAAAAAACTTCATACCACTTAAGAAATAAATAAATGCGTAGCTTTCCATGTTAAATTTAGAATTAGGAAACGCTTTCATTCAAATAGGGAAGAAACCTGTCTATTTCTTGCTGTGAGAAACTGGTCCGTGTGTCCACTATTTATAGAAAGAACATTGCCTTCAGCACCATTCATATGTGACTAATACGAGCATTGAGCAGAATTAGAAAATCTAATGAGACCAGGTCAAGATCTGTGAAATAATCTATGGTTTACAGGGTAAAAAAACCAATCTGGATAAGAGAAAAAAAAAAAGGGTTTATGTCATTTCTATGAGTAAACAATAGATTTTTTATTTTTTTTCTGGCTTGGTTAAGTCACTGGAAGTTGCTTGATGTTCAGTATCTGGAAAAATTAAGCCATTTAATCAGCTTCCTAAAGTTGCCTAATCTCAAGTCCTCGACTTCTGTTTGAATCTCTGTCATTGTATTTTTGAGTTGGAACAGTTTGAATGGGGCTAAAGGGAGAGATTTAGCAGAATCTCCTGTTGATAACCCACACTGATCTTACTACATTTTTCCCAAATTCATGGGATTAAAAAAAATAAATTTAAGCTTAAAATTGACCCAAAAGATAAAGGAGATTTTATACAATGGAAGAGCAAGCCTTTTCTTTGCATACTGCAATATTTCCAAACAATAAGTAAGATAACAAGTGTGATCACACAGAGGAACTTTCCTATGGCATGATTTGTGTTGCGGTTATCTCTTTGTTTTCATAAGGAAAGAAGAAGTCAAGAGCTTACAGAATTCTTAATTTTTCAGGTTTTTTGTCTGCTTTCTTTCCAGCAGATTTTCCTGTTATAATGGGGACTGCACATATTAAAAATCACTGAAGAGAAATCAAGCATTCATCTTTCATTAGATAACAAATATCTTTGACAGAGTATAAATTTTTTAGAGGGTGCACTAGGTGTTGACAGTAAAGAACATTCTATTTCTATTGAACATTTCTTCTTTGTCATCAAAAGGAAAGTTTACGTGTATTGAAGTCCGATTCCACCTTGAGAGGCAGATGGGTTACTATCTCATCCAGATGTACATACCGAGTCTCTTGATCGTCATTCTCTCCTGGGTGTCATTTTGGATCAATATGGATGCAGCTCCAGCCAGAGTGGCTTTAGGTATAACAACAGTACTTACCATGACAACCCAAAGCTCAGGTTCACGAGCGTCTCTTCCAAAGGTAGGCAGAATTTCCTTTGCTTGTACCGCATCAGCACGAAGTCATAATGCTATGTGACAAATAAACACCTTCAGCCAACCTTATAATATGTGGTTTAATTATTAGCATTTACGCATCTTCTAAAAGAGATAAATAACTTTGAAATATCTAGGGGGGTTTTGAGTCACCAATCAAATATATTCTATTTCTCTCCTGTCTTAACTATTTAGCGAACCACATAAATTCCATAAACCTCAGCTAGCGATGGAAGCAATGTTGCTCAGTACTACACAAATGTTGCTTAGCAATCGACCAGCTCGTCTTTTTCCAGAGCCCGGTATCTGATGACACACTAACAGATATGACTGAATTTCTAAAGGTCATAGATTCCAACCTGTTCTCAATGATATTCCTTTCCAAAACCTGCCTACATGATGAAGTAACTCCCTAGTTACAAACACATTTACATTAAAATGTAGAAAAATATGAAGCTAAATAGCTCCAAAAAATTGTATAAAGAATGGTTCACTACACAACGTAAATAACTTAAAGTATATTTCTATGATCAACTATTTAAGTTTTCTGACTTGTGATTGTTTTAAAGATTTTCTTTTTCATTTTAATGGTTATTCCTCGACCATCTTCATGTGCCATTGCAGTTAACAGAAGTAAAATGTATACGATAAAAATACACAAATTCCACTTCTGTATTAGTTTTAACGTGATATTTTTAAGTTGGCTAATTAAATTTTTCCAAGTGAAACAGATACCCCTAACAGAGGTGTGTGTGCTTTGCGCCTCAAAAAGATGGGTCTGAATGCATCCGGATGTAACATCAACGGATAAGAAAATGGAATGCTATAAAAACTCAGAAAAGCAAGAATGTAAGAGGTTACCAAGGAGAGCTACAGGTGGTTTTTGTCACATTTTTGAGGCCTATGTTGGCTTATATGACAAAGCTCTTGTAAATGTGCCTGTGGAGAGGGAACAGACCCTACTGAGTAGGGTCAATGGTTGGACTGGATGATCTTAAAGGTCTTTTCCAACCTAAACGATTCTATGATTCTATGATTCTATACTTTCCTAGTTGAGATTATGTCCTGCAGCTGAGCTTGGCAATAAAGGATCGCAGTGACTTCATCTACTCTGTAATTGATTTTCTGTACTTCCACTATGTCAAAATCACAGGACTAATCTGAATCTATATCTTTGATTTACCATGTCTATATTAGCAGAGAATTAACCTATCAGAGTTCTCCATCTATCTCCCTTCCTCTACCTAATCTCTATTCCAGGAACTTTAAATCAAATCCTTTATAATAGAGGAATTCCCACTGGTCCCACTACAAGCTATCCACTGATTCCTTAGCATTGTTCATAGATCTCAGTGGGACAAATGAAGGAAGAGCACGTACTTCTCGTGGATTATTTGGTTTGTGATAAAATACACAGTACACTAAGAGGAACAGTTTATGACGTAAATGGTAAACACATTTGGTGAAAGACTACGTTTTTTAAAATCATATTTAATGCTTATAGATTGAATTGTGTTCCCTCTTACTATCTAGCCTTCACGTTAAGTTTTGTTTGATAAAAGTAGTGTTAGGATGTGGAGATATTAACACACTTCCTCCTGACGTGAAATACTAAACTTCACATGTGTGGTTTTAACGTATTCAGTCTCCTGCTCTGTTCTCCCCATAGGTGTCATATGTCAAAGCGATTGACATCTGGATGGCTGTGTGTCTGCTTTTTGTATTTTCTGCACTTTTGGAGTACGCAGCTGTAAACTTTGTGTCGAGGCAGCATAAAGAACTGCTGCGATTCCGCCGCAAGAGGAAGAAGAACAAGGTAAAAGTAACAGTAGTGGCAACTTTGAGAGTCTGAGATTGATTTATGCCAGGATATAGGGTTAATTTGGTAAACATAGTGCACCTTAAATATAAATAAAATGGCAGCACTGCATGAAATTCACTATAGGCAGAGGGTCACTACAAGGACTATGCACTGCATAAATCCAACTTGAACTCTCGAAAGAGGGATTAAGAGGGATTTAAATGAGGCACGGGCCATGTGGGAGCCATCTGCACAAGCACGAATTCCACTCTGATAGAAGACTCAGATTATACTTCAGTGGATGAATGTTACTGGTACTCGCAGCAGTTTGTACTGCACTGAGATTCAACTAATAATGTTCCTTAATTTCATTCTAGTATACAGTTCAAACCCTTAAGAGCTGTGTTTCATGTAAATATTTTTAATACAAAAAATACTTTTTCAATTATTATTATTGGTGTAAGAACAAACATTCTACTTTAAAAGGCTGAGAAGGTGGGTTTTTTCCTTCTGTCATGTTAATTTAGTGTAATTTGTTCATACAATTAGTAAGAAACTTTAATACGGCAATGGTTATTAATATTTACTTTATAGCTGAAGCTATCTAGCCTATGGTAAAGTAAGTCCCTACCAATGTGCAAAGTCAAACAGCTAAGGCTACAGGTTGGAATGCTGAAGTCCGCAGTTAAATCAAGCAATGAGCAAAATTTTTTATGACAATATGAAACTCCTGCTTCTGATTTTTCAAAGAGCAAATATTTCTCCAACCTACTCATTGAGTACCCACCACTGATGTCACGCAGAGCCTTTCCACTGGCTTTCAGCCACTATCCAGAATATTGCTGGGGACGAAAGTCTGACCGTAGCAACATGACTCAGTTCAGCCCTCCTTCATTGCCGGAGACGGACCCCACTTCACTGCTTACCGCACAGGGAGAAGGCATTTTACAGGTTGTTTCCCTTTTACGTAGAAGACCTTGACAACCCGTAGTGCTGCAAAGCCTACCTACGCAGGCTCTGCTAGCAAGGCTCCGGGTCAAAAGGCAGGCTGGACACTCAAATGAAAATGACACTTTCATACATTTGGTGTTCCCGTGTGTCGAGACCAAGGCGTCTTCGGGTGCAGAGAGAAACTCGTGCGCTGTAGCTAGAGGGTGATTCAGGCCCCATGTACCTGCTTTCGACTTTCGTCCCTGTGAAAAAACATGCTTTTTTCTTCTCGCTGACAGTAGCAGAAAAAATGCTTTCTGAGACACACAGGAAGAAAGCAGCATTTTTGTGACGGGGGGTTGTTTTTGAAATACGGCAGCTCCCTGAAAGCTGCTTAAAGGTTTGGAATGGGGGGAACGGGCCAGGCAGAGATGGATTACCGCACAGGGGGCAGGTGAGCCCCAACAAATGCGTCATGTCTCAAACGCAAACAGTTGTGCTGAGTGATGTATTATGTGACTATACTTTTAGTCCATTCCTTTTTTCATCAGGTATTGTAGTGTCTTCTGGATCTCAGGCAAATTTACCATACTCAACTTTAGTGGTGTCTTTTCACTTCCTTACATACGTGTCAATTATTATAATCACAGGGTTTGAAACTGGCAGGTAATATTAACTTCCTTCCTCACAATCGGCCCAAATCTCTTTCTGGCCCCTTCTTAGCAAAACTTCAAGCTCACCAAAGACACTTCTTCAGCAATCACAATCAAATTTCAGCTTAGAGGTATGTGAGGAAAGGTCCACAAATATACAAAGCACTTCTAAGAGAAGACCGCGTCACAAAAAACCATGCACGTGAATAGTCTCATTGACTTCACTGTTTTGCTGGGGCAGTGCTTGACATCGTGGTATTTTTGAATTTACACTTAAAAGTCCTTATTCTAATTTTACACTTTGTTAGACAGTCTTCTTGCTTCAGAAAGGTTGTCTGCTAGGTTCTCTGAAAATTAGAGGATTGGAGGCTGTTGGGTCTGTAGTAGTATCAAGTACTCCCCTTAGATTCTGAAGGATGAAGACATGCATTTCTATGCTTTTCTTCATAACGTACCCAGGGGAGGGTATTAACTATATTTGGGGGTATATGTCTTTCCCTTCCTCCCTGTACCTGCGTATTTCACCATGAGACAGGTTTCTCAGCCTAAATTTAGCAAAAACTGCTTTGTTCCCATACGAGGTTATGATTTTGACAAATACATTTTGCTGAAAAGATGAATTTATCGGAACGTTTCTTGACTCACTCCAATTCTATGTAGAGCTAGAGCTCCTGGCCAGAGTTAATCTTTCAGAATACACCTTCTTGAGCTTGAGAGACAGCTCAGCTAATTGCTTCTCTTTTTCTCAGTGTTTTATTAAACCATTCCTTGCCCAACGAGCATACTAGAACTTGAAACGTTACAGCATGGAGATTTTATCTCTTCAAAAAATTTGGATCACATCCTAAACCCTCCGGTATACAAATAATAAATGATGTCTTATGGATTAAAGAAAGCAGTTAATAACTAGCCTTCCTTACCACAAATGTTATTATTTATTCACCACCATTTCTAACATGAAATGCAATCCCTAGGTTCATAAGTCAAATTAACTTGTGTTTCCTTCCTCTTTTGTCCTTTTCAAAGCCAGTTACTATAGCTCATGATTATAAAGTTCTGTATCTGTTTGTTATCCCTTTGGACTAGGTTAAACAGCCCCTGGCTCTCAGGAATTAAATTGTATTAACTTTTAAAAAGACCATGTATAAAGAAATGTTCATTTGACCACAAAGTCAAAAGACATGAAAAGAAGTTAGGTTAAAAGGCTGCATTTGAAATAAACTTCAGGATCTTCCTTGAACATTAAATCCTATTTCTTTTCAAAGTGAAAACTGCTATTCTAGTCAGTATTTATGTCCAAATGGATTAGAGAAATAGAGCAGTTAAGATAACTTATTAGACTTTTTCATCCTATACGCTTACTATCTTGGGACATTTTACTAGGATTAGGTTTTCCTACCAGGTGAATTCCAACTGATGAATACAGAATGTTTTGGCACTGGCATTTTACCTGCAAGGGTACAACAAAATTCCTAATGTGAAAGCTGCAAAAGTCCAGAAATAGATGGTTTTGGAAATGTTTCATTTCAGGTATATGTTGACAGAAGAGAACATATATGAATAACATCTAATTGCAATAGGGCAGCTGAAGAATTTCCAAAGTCTATTTTCATTGTAATTACAAAGACGTGCTTGTTTCAAGAAACATTTACTTTTACCCTAGCAACGGGCAGATGATTGAATTTCAGTGCTGGAATGCCCTTGGGAGGCCAGGGAATCTGTTTTCCTGACCTAAATCACGATCAGTTATAGCTAACTCATCCCAGTCATAAAAAATCCACGAGCTCCCCTGCAACCTATTCCAATAGTTTAGAAAGATTTTTACTCACGCCTTTGTTGGCCTCTCATGGCTTGTTTAGAAGGGGCACACAGAACAGACTGCTTCATTCCTTTAGGTAGCCGTTTGCACATTTCCATTCCGTTTTCTTTTCTTTAAATATTCCCAGTTGGTACAGTCTCTTTTTTTGCTTGTTCTCATTCTCTTTCCCTGGAAATTCTCCTGATAAGTCTATGTAATTCCTCAAAACTGTGTTTGCAACAGCCTAGCCAGTAACCGTTAAGAGCAGCTGAAGGATCACATTATGCAAGTTATACGTGTGTTTATCCAAGCCCGTTTGCCATTTGCCTTTTTAACAAGAGCATGGTATTGACCCATATCAAGATTGGGATCTCCCGTAACTCCCAGGTGTTTTTCCAGAGCTGCTGCAGAGCCATTCACTTTCCACCTTCTGTTTGTGAAGGTGATTATTCCTGGCTAAATGTAGTACCCTGTATTCACACCTACCGACTCCCCTCCTGTATTTTTCAGGCTATTTGTCCAAATCATTGAATTAAATTTTAACTCTAAACATTTCCTCAAACAGATTTGCAGTTTTTCCAAGGCTGGAGTCTTTCTTAATCAAAACTGTGGGTTATTCCTTCTCAATGCCGATTAAACACACAGAAGAACTGAAATCTCTCTCTTAAAATGATCCAACTCAGATAAAAGCCCTGCAGTAAATGAGTGTAGCAAGTAAAGTAAGAGCTGTTGAGATTTATGGAATATTATACAGTTATACAAAATGTAATTAAGTACAGAGCTCTATCACGACATTTTGGCATCCAAAGCTCGTCTATCCTTGCCATTATCCTTATGCTTTTTCCACCTACAGTCACTGCCGCTTTCCTACACCACCTAGCCCATCTGCAGCCTCCCTTCCCAGGCAGCAGTGCCAGCAGCATCAAAGACGATTCTTAGGTATAACTGCACCCTCTGGCTACCGTTTTTATGGTTGTAATTATGGACCTTACTCAGTGATTCCAAATAACTGAAAGGCAAATTTCTTTTCAGAGGCCCAATCCAATTTGCACAGAATTACCAAAAATGTCAAAGTGTCTGGGATTCTGTTACAAATACATTTATAAATAAAAACTGTTATTGAAACATAATATGCAACCTACTTATAGTTGTTTTCCAATAGGCATCATGATAGGCATAGGAGATTTTTCAAAACCAGTCTCATTTATTTATGATGACACAAATGGCATAACGAATCTTGGTTCCCCTTTTGAGGTTTCATTTGGTGGTCAGTATATGATCCATAGTGTTTTGTCTCTGTCAGAGAAAGAATTCTGAGCAATGAACACAACTATTTCACAAATATTGTATCACTAATATGATGGAAACGTTCCTTCAGAATGAATGACTATTAATTATTCACTTACAGTTACACCTCTTTCAGTCTTGAAAGACAAAAGGACAAAAATGGCAGAGTCGGAAGTCATACGGGGATACTGAAACATACCGATGATCAGTGCTTTTTCTTAGTTGCATTTACACTGCGAGGGGAAAAACATTAACTGTGTACATATACTGAATAACGCTTTGATTTTAGATTAGGTTTTAATATATTTAGTTTTCAGGAATAGTCAATCTTTTAATTCTGTTTTCAAAACCCTAAAGATCGCCGTATCTTTAGTGAGGAAAATAGACATGCCAACTAGACTGTCTTTAATGGTAATCACACCTCTTTTCTTTTGTTTTCTTTTTGGTCAACCCATCCGTTTTGATGAAAGTATTTTGAGGGAGTTCTTGATGGAAATGAAATCAGTGAATCATTGCAGCATAGCAATGGCTTGAGATGTACAGGACCTATAGACGGGACTTTGCCTCAAATCTACAGTACAAATTTAAGGGTAAACTATGAAGAAGCTGTCCCATTTGTCATAATGTGATATCCAATCATTAACAGAGGCCCTGTCCTTTTGTCTGAAATAACGTCTTCCCATGTGAACTCCATATACCTTCATTGCTACCTGTATGTGATGACGTGAAGTGTTGATAAAGGTACCTGTCTTGTTAACTTTGTAATCCATTTTGATCTGTTTAAATCTGGATTAAAACACAGTATTACAATTTTACTTTCTGCAACTTCAAAGGAACGGTGACATCAGTTCAAGGAGAAATCGGTTGCTACCAGATCAGCATTTAAAGCCAAGCTGCTTGTAGTGCAAAATAATTCAATAACACTTTTCTTCTCAAAAATGAACAGTAAAAAATATAGTAGTCAAACAACCAAAGCCAAGGCTTCAAATAAGTCTTCAAGCTGTTACCACAACCTACAGGCAAAAGGCTATAGAGATATTTTCAGCCCTTATACATATGACTCCTCAAGAAAAATGTATTATTAAATATATGGACAGAAAACAGCATAGTCACAGGGCCACAGGAACTGACAGCTTTCTAATACTTTACAGAGAAGTATTTTGTAGAACAACACTGATGCGAAAATAAACTAATTGAAATTATTTCCCTCAGGCCTCCAAAGAATTCTAACTTTCTAAATATAAATTGTTATCTAAATTTATTTCCATTCTTTAACTACAGAAATTTTAATAGAGATGATAAAATATTTATATGTAGCTGTATGCAGAGTAACTTTCAAATTGTTGCTTCCAAAGCCATACGTGTGGAAAGCGCATTCATACCCAACCTTTATTAAAGCTCATTCATAACAAGATTTTAAAAGCTTTATCAAAAATCAATAAGAAATCATTCATTTTCTTTACTTTAGTGGTGATGCACTGAACAAATACACAAAAGACAAATAAAAAAAGCTTCCTTATTATATTTAAAAAAAAAAATAAATAAATCAGCCAAAGTGCAGGACTTTTCAGGAAGATTCACTGCCCAGCTTCTCACCTGGGACACACGGGGTACTTCCATCTGGGGAGTGCAGCAGCTGTGGGCTGGGACACGTGCATTATGAGAAATATTTCCAGTCAGAAGAGGGACTGTAGCCAAGTCAAGTGATAAAAACGAATGGGGTGTCACTGACATTTTATAAAAATGCCTTCGAAAAAGCACTCAGGGGTTACTGATAGTAATAACAGTGCCTGCATCTTCCCTGCTGTGCACAAGCGCCCTCAGGTATCAACCTGAGGCCAAATTAATGATTTTTCTGCATTATGAACCTGCTGGAAAACTTCCAGAACCATGTTTTGCATATTCCAGTGGGTGCTCCAGGAAAAAAAAAAACCCTGTGGTGGCACCTGGCACGCTACAATGCTGCGGACGATGCCCTTTCCCGCACGTCCCTAGCCCCAGCAGGGTGGGCTGACTTGGCAGGCTCCAACCTTCCCGCCTGCCCTCATGGAGCCACCATCCAGCAGGCACTGGGCAGAGCGGCTAGACTCCCAGAAGGACCTTCACATCACGTCCTCGACAGCAGGGAGCATTTCCCAGCAGCCTGCTCGCAGGCTAAATTCAGGATGTCTGCTAGCCAAGAAAAAAAAAAAAAAAATAAGCAGAGACCTGGCCTTTAAAATCATTCCAGGGCATCGCCCAAGTCAGGTGAGCATAGAACAGAGACGGTAAAGGCTTCGGATGTAGTGCCTCCTCCTGAAAACATCCCCCGCTGAAAGCTGCTACTCAGAGGAATTATTTTATTATCTTTCTGAGCCTGCGCAATCGTAAGCATTGTTTTCCGGAGAAGCATGAAAAGATTTAGACCCTCAATTGTACATCTGAAGGTGCTGAAATGGCAAGTTTAGTGTAAATTCTCACAGTATTTGTGACTTCTGTTAATGGCAATACAACACTACAAGTCTTCTGGCACACAACAACTATGAAGGTGTTATTTCCCATTCTTTTCTGGCAGGAGAGGAACGCTATTGTAGTAATTAGATCTTTGTTTTATCACGTCATCAAATAACGATCCTATCATTTTGTATTTCTGTTTTTCATTTCCATATTGAAGTCAGTCAGTGATTTTTCCTCCACCTTTTCTTTCATGTTAATTTTTCTTTATTTTTTGTTTTCCTAGGAGAATTCTAATACAGATTTGAAGTATAATAGTTTCAGTGAACGATATTGTCTATAAGTTTATTCAATTTACATAATTAAAAAAGTATTGCGGTTGGGTGATAACTACAGCTCTGCTGGATGCTCGTGCCAATTGGCAACCAGCTCACTTCAAACCTAGTACCTGATCTGCGCTCTTCTGTAGATAACTTATTCAACTAATATTGATAATAAAAATCATTGGAATTTTTTTAAACAAAGTTATTAACAATGGTTCTTCTAGCAAGTACTGCTTAATCAAAACTTTAAATATGTTTAGAATTAATTTTCTATTCCAAAATATTTTCAGTTTTTCCAAACGTCACAGGCATTTTCAAAATGAAAAATTTGGAAGTTTGGATTTAAACTGTGTTCATTGAGAAATTACATTTGTATAAAGTAAGAGGTTTAAATAAAACAGAAATGCTTCAGAATTACTGAACTGAAAAACTCATTGTTTTATTTGCTTTGGTAAATGAATTTCTTTACCCTTTTGTTTTAATTTAAGTGAAGAAGAGCTTCAAAATATCAAAAATTCTCTTATAAAAGGAAGATTGACTGCTGCTCAATTCTTTTTTCAAGACTTATGGAAATTATTTTCCAAAATACTTATTTGAGAAATAACATATACATAATACTTTGTTATACTTCATGTAAGTCTAGAATCCTAAAGCAATTAGGCTAAATTGGACATGTAAAATAGGAAATCCTGAATATAAAATCAGAATTTAAAAAATTGTGAAAGCCATCAAAATCACATCACTATCCTTGAGCAGGTAATGCAGTGAAGGAATACGCTGGAATATATTTCAGAATGAAATTTGGCCCTGGCTTCACAGTCTACGTATCATTTATTTGCCTGCATTTGTACCTCCTTTATTACTTAAGAATACCTATAACCAGGCAAAAAGAAGTACAAAATGTGTCTCCAGACAGAAGCCACAACCTTGAAACACATGCTGTGAAAATATAGATATCTTCAGATCATCTACTTTTGTTTCTGTGCCATGTGATTAAAAACCACTTTCTCTTATAGCTGCCGGAATTCAGAATGTCTTTGCCAGTTTTGCCCTGAATTGAGAGAAGAATGAATCAGAAGAAAAATCTGGCCTTTAGCTTTCATTCACTTGATTTTAAACTAAGATGCTTGACATACTATTCTCTTTATCTGATGCATTCACAGGGAACAGCGGAAATAAGGGGTACAGATAACATTAATTAAATATACAATGACCAAATAGGCAGAACTCTAATAGAATTAACGTGAACATCACTAGTGCTTGTATGACGGGTACCTCTAGAGGCCAGGATCCCGTTTCGTTAAGCAACGTACGGAGTTAACGGCTGCTGTCTAAAAGAGCAGTGTGAAGTTTGCCCAGTTGAAGACTGCGGATATTTACTGTAAATGGGGAAAATCAAACCAAATCAGAAGCTGTGTGTTTGGTTACCACTAGTTTACTAATCTGTCTCTGTTTTTTAAAGAGATTACAGAATCTATAAACAAATAATAGGAAAATTCTGTGCTTATTAAAGCTGCTGCACTATTTTTGACAGACACTGATAGGGCTGAAATGTCAACCGGTTCAGACAAACTGTGGATTCAAGAAGTCGCTGAGGTAATGGTGCAATACTTGCTATGTAGCAGCTGGTAAGATTTCTGTAAAGAAAACAAACTTCTTGCTCTTTTTTCTTTCTTTTTTTTTTTTTCTTTTTTCTTTTTTTTTCCCCCCGACAGGATGATGACATAAGGGAAAGTCAGTTTAGTTTTACAGCATATGGAGTGAGCCCATGTCTGCAAGCAAAAGACGGAGTGACACAAAAGGGGCCAAACAACCCTGCTCAAGCTGCACCAAAAAGCCCTGATGAGATGCGAAAGGTATTCATTGACCGGGCCAAGAAGATAGACACAATATCCAGAGCTTGTTTCCCGTTAGCCTTTCTGATTTTCAATATTTTTTACTGGGTAATTTACAAAATCATCAGGCATGAGGACATTCACCAATCAGGAGGTTAAGGCTTGCGGTAAGTGCAGTTCACCAGGAGGGTTTCTGTTAGAAACGCGCACCCAAGGAGTGACTGGGAGAGTTAAAGGCACTGGGGGGGGAAGATCCTGCACGGCCTGCAATGCCCCGTCACAGTGGAGTGGAAGAATGGCACCCAGAGAAGATACATCTGCTATTGCAAACTTTGTGTCAAATTAGATATTAACTTTTTCATTGTAAATCACTCTCTACTGAAGCTTTACTGCCAAGTATTTATACATACTGTTACATAGTGGTATAATTGTACAGTACTCTCTGATGTTCCTTAAATTTTTTTAATTATGGTGTATTTTTAATTAAAAAAATGGATCCAGAATACCCTAGGTAAACCCCACAGTATTACAGAATATATTAGTATTTGTAACATTTATTTCAATTTTACAAGGTAATGACAAATTACTGATTTGAGATTACAGTTTTAAGGACCTGTTCGTGTCTTAAGGACAGTACCTGTGGTTTTGCAATGAGCACATCGGCACATTTAAGCTATATAATTTATTCAGTGTACTTCATATTAAGGTTCCCCTGGAAGGCGCATGTTGAAACAATCTCAGACAGCACAAGGTATCTACAGCCTAATAGTCTGCATACCACATGGGAAATATATTAAAATTTGTAAAGTATTGATTCCTGCAAAGGATTTTTTTTCTTTTAATTACCTACACTTTGATAATTGAAACGTATAATATTTTTTAATCCTTTGTATATTTTTGAAAGGTTTTTTTTCTCAATTGATAAAACTCATACAGCTTTTGAGATAGACAAATTACATCAAAATTTGCAATGCTTCATTTTGATTCAATGCAAAGAAGTCTTGGACCAAAACTAAAAGCAAATAGTCAACTGTTTTCCCTGAAACATGTGGAGGACGAGTAGAGCTGTGTTTATGCATGTTTATCTCCTACATGTTACATAAATACAGGAAGTTTAATTTGTGACTATATCAAGTTTTCTGTCTCATTCTTTGGAATATATTGATATGACTTAGACACTGGTTAAGAAGTACTTTACAACTTTGGAAAAACATGCAGCTCTTCTAAAACATGAAAAAGGATTTGGGTGGTCTTTTACTTTAATTGTATTTCATATTAAATAGGGGAACAACTATTAAAACTCTTAGAGACATTTTCCCTGTTTAGGATTAAATAGGTCATATTAGTTGCTTCTTTGATTTATAACACAACAGATCACATTTATGGCAGAGCTTGTAGGCAAGAGTTTTTACTTTTGCCCATCTTGTCTACTGGAAAAAAAACCCATGCTAAGATATGGAAATCTGACATTTAGAATTACTAGGTACTTTAAGTCCAGTAGCTGAGGCTGTTCTCATTGCAAAATATTTTTAATTTGAACATGTTTTAAATTTTCGGTTTGTTGTTTGTTGCTCAGAATGTGTATACAAAAGCAAAATCCAGCTGGAGGCAAACATCTGGTGCCCTGCCAAAGGCATGGTGCATATGAAGTAACAGAAGCCGTGTAACTGCACTGAGGATTATAACGTAGCAGCCTTGTGTTTGGTTGGGTTTGCTGTTGTTTTCCTCCACAGATTCATTGGAGAGATTCTAAAACAGTAGATTTTGTTCAGCTGTGTCAGAAAGAAGCGGTATAATCCTCCAGTATTTTTTCTAATATATTTTTGCTTCTTTTATGATCTGAAATGAATTCAATTCACTTTAAACAATTATTTTTTGCTGAGGTTGTGTCTTGTTTTTGTTGCTTTCTTTATTTCCAAAAAATCCTGTTCACTTATGAAGGTGCTCATCGGTGTGAGGGGATATCATGAACTAATGGCTGACATTTCAGCTGGGTTATATTAATCTCTCTCAAAGTTAGCATTAGCTGTATCGTATGAAGAGGGGTGTAAACTCCCTTCTGCTACCAGCGAAGTCAACAGTATTTTGTTTAAGGACTGTTTGAAGTGCTGGATCCATAACCAAGATCCATTATCTTTCAGGTTCATCTCTCTTTTGTCCTTCTAAAACAGATGACTTGCATTCACTAAAGAATTCTTAACTGGAGGGGTAAGGGTGTAAAAAAAAATGCTGGCCAGATGGGAAAAACTCCTAGTTATTCTAGTTTATAACACTTGAGCACCTGGTTGACGTTGCCTCTTTCTCAATCATTCAAGAGTCTGCTGCTCTCGCACGTGTAGTGCTGCCTTGTTTTGAAAACATTAACAAATTGGAGTAAAACAGAGCTAAACACATTTAGCCCTAATTTCTTTCTTTGCTCTTTAAGGCAGAAAAGGTCTGTGCTCTCAAATAGAGAAATCAGACAGGAAAGCTTGAAAGTGATAAAAGAGGGATTGGATTACAACACTGGCAAAATGCAGCAGGGAGTCAGAAGGAACGTACATCGTTAAGCAGGAAGGACAAGATCCTTCATTCATATATGAACCTATTAGTTCAGCGGGGGAGAAGAACCCTTGTGCCACATTTCTCTTTGACTAGATTATGTTAATCGAAGGAAAAATTACAGTTTATAGCACATATAAAATAAAAAGCGTAAATCTACATTATAATTCTTTTCTGACCTCCCTAATGGATTGTTACCTATATGTTCAACTTAAAATAAATGAGATCTATTGGTTTAATGGCTGCACCGAATGCCTAGTGTTGCCTCTCAGGGTGCACCCCTTCAGCCATGCATGGTGGTGGGAGAGAAGAAGAGGGTCTCAGACCTGGCCAGTGGAAAGTACATCCCTTCCTTTATGTAGTTGTACTTCTCTTTCATAGGCCGTTCCATTAGGAAGCGGAGCACATCCTACTTCTATACTGGAAATTTACATATAATGCCCAGTCTTCTAACAGGGCACATTGAAAACAGAGCATTAAATATGTTTAAAACATCATTATGAAAACTCTACAGTGTTGCTGGAACATTTTCTTATTTAGCAATCCATTAATAACAGAAGTATTTCAAACAGAGGAGAAAAGTAAAAAATGGTTCCATGATGATGTTTTCAAATGAACGTAACATTTGACATGTCTTTCTGTTGCCCTCAGGTAAGTAAAGATTTTCTATTTTGATATAATGGAACCCAGGTCTCTCCTGAAATGATAGTTTTGTGGTCTTTTTACTGGAACCATAACATTTGCCAAGGTAACAGAAGCCTCTGCAATCTGCGAAATAATGTGTTTTTCAAAAGAAAGCAGAACTTAAAATTTAAATTTCATGTAGATTATTCCTAAATAACTGAGTGTAAAGTCACATGGTAAAGAAAGAGAGCAATGTCATTTGAGATGATAAAAAACTTCAAGGCACAACTACCTGCTCTTCACCACTGACTGGGGGAAAAGCCCAGCAATGCCAGCAGGCATGCCCGCCCTCCGTTCAAAGCTGGAATCAACAGCTACCGTCATCAGCTGAGGTTCACGTGGGAGATGATTCGTTTGTAACTGTATAATGAAGTAGCAGGCAATAACATGAAGAAGATGCAAGAGTTGCAAGGTACTCTGCAGTATTTATCAGACTGCAGTATTTATGTTACAGTCCTGTGAAAGAGGCAGTGGAGAGGAAGAAGAATAATCATCAAGGAAATAACGGTTGAGGCAGATGGTAGCTAGCAGGGCTTCTCCTACATCTAAAAAAGAGACCATTCATTAGGCTGAAGTAGATACCTACCTCACCTCACTATCACTGAACCTGGGCTCTGCAGAGTACAGGTCATAGAATCGTAGAATCACAGAATGGTTTGAGTTGGAAGGGACCTTTAAAGACCATCTAGTCCAACCCCCTGCCATGAGCAGGGACATCTTCAACTAGACCAGGTTGCTCAGAGCCCCATCCAACCTGGCCTGGAATGTTTCCAGGGATGGGGCATCCACCACCTCTCTGGGCAACCTGGGCCAGTGTCTCACCACCCTCAGTGTAAAACATTTCTTCCTTATATCTGATCTGAATCTCCCCTCTTTTAGTTTAAAGCCATCACCGCCCCCTCCCCTTCCCAAGAAGGCTTCCTGGGGGCACAACCCCTACGTTACAGGCTAATGCAGCTTTGCCCCAAGTTGTTATTCACCATAGGTGCAGACTCTGTGCTGCTCGGGTCATGGTTTTGTGGTGTCTGTAGACCAGCCTTGTACTTCAAAAATAAAATTCTGGCAGTAGAAGGCCATTGCAATACAATGAAAACAGAGGGAGAAACAGTAGGATCTGGAAGAATACTCCAGTAACTCATCTACCAAAGAGCTGATACAGTCACCATGAAGGAGAAAGAGGGAAACGTGAGGCATCCTTACTACTTTTCCACATCCCCCAGTATCCTCTCCAAAGGTTCACTTGTTCAGGTGGAAGCAGTAGCTGCAGGGGGAAACAATTTATGTCAACTGCTGCCACGTATATATTCTCTTGGGACAGTAGTTTGTACCTGTGCAGAAAGAGAAGTGACTTCCACACCCTCCGCTTTCTTCATGGAAAAAGAAGCGGAGCAGGAAGGTAGAGGATGAAAAGCATGGGCTGAACATAGCATAACCAGGACAAGAAGGAGAGAGAAACCCAAGGCAGTGCCTGGAACCTCTCCTACGTCTGTCTTTTCTCGCAGCGCTAGAGAGAGATGTGGCCACATCCACACCACTCCTTGTAAGGCCAAAAGCTTCAGGACCATGAGAGAATAAGAAAAGTCCCTTACAGGTGCAGTAGATATACTCATCTACCACAGCACCAAACTTCTGCTTAAATTCTGAGTAGCAAAATGAATTTTACCTCAAACCAGCACAACTCTATTCAAACATCAACAAGATAGGCTTGCATCGTTAGAGAGCTGGCTTTTTTCTCTATAATGCTGATAAACAAGAGGAGGCTTGAAGAAGAAAAAGAAGGAGGAATACTAGTGATTTACGATTTAGAATTTAGCTATTTTAACACCAAATTAAAACACATTCCACGTTCAAGGAGTTTGACAGCAAAAACTATTATTTAAGCAGGTTAGGGAAATCCAGGGAGAACATGGGATTTAGTTATTTTTTCAGCCCAGTCATATATTGGTTTTCTTTGGATTCCCTTTATTCGAGTTTGTTCCAAATTCTTTTTATAGGCTGCTTTATAAAGAATCCTTTGTGATGTGTGAGAGATGAGTCTGTTTACTCACTAGAAAGGCCTATATTTAGGTGATTTAGATGTGCACTTTACATTTAAGGAGTAAGATATTGCTTCCACTTTGTACTATAACCCCTTACAGAACTGTAGGTTGATAATGTAGATAAAAATAGAATATAATAAACTGTACAAAACCTTATATTTTTACCAGTAGGGAAAGATAAAAAGTCTTCCTTAACCTTAAAAAAAAAAGTATTATTTTTAGCAATAATTTTATATTAGACAGAAATGAATTTATTTATACAGTTCCCAGCCCAAGCTGAGACGGTTGGTTGCAAAAGAGAGACACACTTTACATGCAACTTCTGCTCTCACTTGAGCTATGGTAGGGATTAATCTAATCCAACAGAGCAGAATATGGCCTTCACCCTGAAACTGCTGAACGAGCTCTTAATTCTTACAGTAACCCTGTGAGGTAGTAAAATAACTTTATCCACATCTTACTCTCCAATCATATGGTTATTTAGATGAGAACGGTATCAGATCATCACGGCTTTTTTTCCTTTTTTGAGACAGCTAAGAAGAAAAATACAAATCACAAACTAAGTTACTTGTTAATAACAAAAAGGGTATTCTCTTTTGGAGTGGTTATGGAAAAGGTGCCTTGAGGCAACACACAACACCTACAGTAGTTACTGTCATGCCATCGGTTTGGGAGGCTTGTGGAAGCAGGTTAGATTGCTAGCGGCAGTGGGTTAAATGCCAGAAAAATGTTGGCTCATCCTGTATTCTTAACATTTTGGAATATTACTGCACTTCTTCACTTTCATCTTTGTGAAATATGCAAGAAACATTTCTTAGGTTTGTATTTTAATGTATGACAGAGTGCTGTTAACAGATGAAATGGACTCCAGTAGGTGCTGATGTTCCATGAATGTGTAATTGTGAGCTGTATAAAAAGAAATTGTGCCATAAGCTTTCGACCTAAAGGTTTAACATAATATACAGTATTTTGTGTAGTAGTGATCCCAGCTTTTTAAAGGCTACAAGAAGAAAAAAGAAACAAATACGATAGTGTATTAATAAATTGTCTGTGAGTTTTCAAAATATTCTCCTGTGAATTCTGTCTGATGGCAATTTCATCTCAAAGTATTTCCTTTTTGGTAAAACTCTATAAATGTGTTGTGCATGGATTTGATTAAATTCCCTTCTATTGTATTACAGTATCATACTGCACTTAAGCTGACATTCTCTGCAGACAAAAGTGTTAAAATATGTGAAATTTATGGTGTGACCCATGTCATTATAGATATTTTGTTCAAAAATAATAAACAACTTTTTTCAGAAACCAGGCAATTATTTTTATGATACTTCAGGCAATGGGTCTAAAGTCACAGGAGGGACTATCAACACCATTGGAAAAAGGATTAAACCCTCAGCAGTAGGTGCATTACCATTAAATATTTCAGGAATTAAAATTTGAGGGAGAAGGAATAAAGTGCCTTCAATTGTTATATTGTTCAGATTAAGCTTCAAAATGCTTTAACTGCTTTACTGACACATGCAAAGAGGTGTTTCAGGGAGCATGATGGAGGGTGGCAGGCACTGAATGAGGAGTTTGATCTTCTGAGGCTTCCTTTACAGTGAGCAGACAGAGAGCGGTCTCTCCAGAGGCCAGGCAGTTCTGAAAAAAAGCCTGTTCTGAAAACTCAAGGAAAGTTATCTTGATAAATGCCTGTTGAAATAAGTAAAGCCGCTCCAAAATAGTCCTGCTGATCTCATTAGCGATAAGGTAAAGAAGTTCACTTGCAGCAAAACAGCCTTATGGAAACTTTATGGATCCGTGGGCCCTCCTAAGCACTCCTTGGCAGAAAAATGATTTTAAGAGAACTGAAGTGAGGTTAGCAAATAAGAAGTCCTTTGAGAACAGCCTGAGTTCTGCTAATCTGATTACAGCAGCGTTAATATGCTTATAAAGAGCATAGAGAATGGTCATCTCAGTAACGGCCACGTGTCAATGTGATGCCATCTAGGCTGGAAATCCTTAGCAGCCTCAGCACAGATGCTTTGCGCTCCCAGCCCCCATGTGACAAAAAGCAACATCAGTTCACTCCTTTCAACTCGCTTTTCAAGTCAATCGGATACAAATAGAACTTTGCCATACTTGCAAATAAAGTATTTCCATATAGAAATAAATCAGTTCAGCAACATATGGCTTGGAGCTCTGTGAAATGGAAATTTCTCAAAAAGAACAGCCAAATGTAACAAGAGCATCGGTGGGGTCGGAGCAGAGACCCTCCTAGAGCCCACAGCACTGCGAGGTCAGCCCTGCTATTCCTGACAGCTCTTCCTCCAGCAGGTCTGTTCCATCTTGTCTTCCCAAGACCAAAGCACAACTGGTACCTCTGGCCTCGTTCAGATCTCTTCACAAGCCACGATGTTATGAAATTACCGTGGTAGCAAACATTTTCATGCTGAGATGCTTAGTTCCCAGAGCAGGAAAACTGGAAGTATACTGTATCAGGTGTGCAACGACCAATTAAACAAGAGAGAACAGCCAGGTAATGTGACCCAAGAGTCGTAGAAAAAAAGAAGTAATAGATCTTAAAGAGATTAACATGTGATTGAATTGCCTAAACTGTGCAGCCCTTTCAATATAGAATTCTGGAAAAACAGATATCATGTTTGCATATATAGCTACTTAACTATACTAAAAATGAAATAAAAATTTAATTCCATGCAGTCCATGCAATTGATTTTATTTCTAGTATCCTACCCTCTATACACTAGCAGGATCTAAGAACTCTTTTTTCTGAATAAGACACTAGCATGTGAATTTAAAAACCTGGATGACAATCCACCAAAGTCACAAAACTAGAATTACCAGCAAAATTTCATTTTGGAAATAAATTAAACTTTTTCAAAATTTGAGTAATATACCTGCAAACCTTTAATAAACAAAAATATATACTACATATATTATTTTGTCATCAACAAAAATTAGGTATTTCAACATTTACTTCACAGACTCACAAAATTGCAGAATGGTTGGAAGGGACCACTGGAGGTCATCTTGTCCAAACCTCCTGCTCAAGCAGAGCCACCCAGTTGGTTGCCCAGGACCATGTTCTTTTAAATATCTCCAAGGATGAACATGTCCAAGGATGGAGACTCCACAGCCTCTGTGGGCAACCTGTGCCGGTGCTCAGTCACCCTCAGAGTGTTTCCTGATATTCAGAGGGAACCTCCAGTGTTTTGGTTTGTGCCCTTTGCCTCTTGTCCTGTCACCGGTCACCTGGCTCCATCTTCTTTACACCCTCCAGCCAATTTTTCACACAAATTGATGAGGTTCCCCCCTGAGCTGGACACAGGACTCCGGGTGTCGCCCTCGGAGTGCTGAGCAGAGGGGCAGGATCACCTCCCTTGACCTTCTGGCAAGGCTCTTCATGCAGCCCAGGATACCACGAGTCATCTTTGCCGCAAGGACACATTGCTGGCTCATGTTCAGCCTGGTGCCCACAGGAGCCCCAGGTCCTTTCCTGGAACCTGCTTCCCAAGTGGTCGTCCCCCAGCATTTACTGGTGCATGGGTTCTTGCTCCCCAGGTGCAGGACTTTGCACTTTCCCTCACAATCCTGAAAAAAACTTTTCTTGTCATGTTAGCCTCTCATTAAATAATCTACATCTAAAAGCTCTACTGAGGTAACGAGCTCAGCCTGAAACCCACTTAGGTCATGCTTTAATTTCTCTCTGAACAAGCCGAATAACACACCTGACCTGCCTTGAAAACCAGCGTGTTAGTTTGGATATGTTTAGTTACTCCGATTAGGCATGTTCAGCAGGTACACAAGACATACAAACAATTGGGTTTTTAAAAGCACGTTCCTGCACCTTGTTTGCCATCGCATGAAGCAGGGGTAAACCTCGTGTAGGTATAGGAGATCAGAATATGCCCACAGATTATTAGAATTTGACTGAACTCATTTAAAGTAAGAGGATATTGGAAATTCTTACAAATAGCACTTGCACTCGACTGCATTATGTGCAAAACAGGTTTCCCTCCCCATCCGTTTCTGGTTTCATTGTAAAAATAACGTCGTCATTTCTCAGGCAAGTATAAATCACCCCACGAGATGGCTCCCTCTCACCCCAATCGAGGGATGTCGTGGGCGTTTGCATTTTGTTCAAGGAGATGAACTTTAGCAAAATGCATTCTTCATGTAGAAACTTCCCGCACTGACATTCCTTATCACGAAGGAAATTCATAAAGCATAAGCACTATTCATGCTACAAATCACACTTCATTTTGAAAGGGGTGATGCTGTCTAAAAAACAAAAAGAGCTGAGATCTTAATTTATTAAGAGCAAACTCCAAAGATTTATGTCTAAATACACATATGAAAATGTAAAGGTTTGTGTACCTGAATATTTTATTAAATAAAAATGACTTTTTAAACCAGAAACCAATAATTTACTTCTTTAAAGTATCTGTTGATTGTGAAATACTTATTGCTCCAGATATGATTTTGTCCAACAGAAAATGAACGGCTAACCAATTTTTAAAGCACTCTTTAAAAAATTAAAGAGGAAATCAATAATTTACACCCTGCTCCCAAATCTGCTAAAGTTAGAAGGTCTTTGGAGTAGATCCTGCTGTTAAGGATGCCTTCAGAGCACAGGTACAAATACCTCAATTATTAGCTATGCACAACAGCTATTCCCCTCATTAACAACATGTATGCTGCTATGCTGTCATAAACGCAAAGAAGGAAGCATATATAGTTTTCACTGAGGAATATGTAACTCCACAGTATCCCACATCTAAGATGAGGCGAGCACGTAGACTTCAGCACTGTCCACAGTGTAAATCTGTAACTCCGTCCACCTTGTGACCGCCGGTTGGGTCACCACCCCCTCGCTTCCCCAGCAGGCTTCACCCCTTTGCACGTTGGCTGAACAAACACGCAAAGAGCAGCAAGAGCACCCTGAACTCTGATCTGAAATGACACTAAGAATATTATTATAGGTAGATAACACCAAATAACTGCAGACTAGACACGATACTGCCGTGTACCACTAACATCCATTTACTGGTTGTCCTTCATTTCTCAAGAGACTACAACACGTACTCTCTTTCATGATTTAGATCTAGTTAAATAGGACCATGATGAAAACTATTAATTTTGAATCTAATACTAGTTAATAAGTTGTCTACCAAAAGTTAAAGAACGACATATTTAAGGTTCATAGCAGTATTTACAACTTAAATATCAATGACTATTGTGTTTGTTGTACTCTTTTTTTCCCCAGGCTTTGCAGGCTTTACTGAATGATGACTCAACTGAATTACTTTGACGTAACAACCAACTGCTTTATATTTAACTGCATTGACAGTAAAACAAGCTCAGTAAAAATAAAACAAGAAAAGCATATTTCAGTTCAACAGGAAACCTTCCCATTTTATACAAATGTGGTCAGAGGTGATACAGAAACAATTTTATACCAACACACGGTTTTGAGAAAATATATTTAAAAGCACTTTCAAAAGTGTCCTACCCCCTTTTCAGTAGCCTCAGATTTACTTAAAGTTTCTAAGTACCAAAAAACCCCCTTGACCTTTATAATTTCAAATATATGAGACCAAGTAATTTGTGAGCAGCTTTGAAGCAGTACCAAAGCAGCTTCTAGGTGAGGGAACGGGGAAAAGGTAATACGTCTTTCCTCTCTCTCCTTATCTCTGCCTTTTCTTCCCAATAGCTTTGCATCTCACAGCAAATCTGATCCATCTGGGAGACCAGGACATTCTTGGAGGACTTTACTCAATAGTTGCGGTGCAAGGCAGCATCAGTTCAAGTCCCACCTGGGCTACTGGTTGTGGCAGAAGGAGTTCCGTGTCCAGGGAAAGTCCTGATGCCATAAGTTGGCCCCTTTCTGAGAGCTCCTTGCGTACCAACCTGAGTTATTTCACCACTGCATTAATTCTTTTATCCCTTAATGAAACCTTCAGAATGCTGCTTTCGTCTGAGAGGTCGTACCGGCATAGAGCTAAGTGTATTGAACCGGTTTGGTATACCTGCTCCCCTTCTAATTATTTCTCCCCTCTGATTAGCATCAACGTTTCACACAGCTGCTCCACTTGTAGAACAGTTACATTGTCTTTCAGATTATCAAACTTCTAATACTTCATTTTTACCTACAATACTCATGTTTCTGTTCCCACTCCAGCTCCCCCTGTAAGGCAAAGTATGGATCCTGTTTAATATGAAAATCTGTCCTCTTCCCGGAGACTCCAGGCAATCACTTGGGATAAGAGTTAAAAGAAAATTCAGGTACTTAGATCCCTTCCTTACCTCTTTCTAATCCTACCTAATCCTGGGAAAAGTTCAAGCTCAGTTTGCAGTATTAGCATGATCGAATTGCCTGAAGCCTTCTGTAAGCACCTTCTTCGCTACACGTTTTCAAAGTATCAAGCCTATGTCTAAATCCTATCAGAATTTACTAAATTTATTCATTCCTTCCCTGGTTTCACCTGAGGTTTACAGTTCCTTTGGGATGCCCAAAGGGACTGCTGGACCATCTCTGTAACCGCAGAGAAAATCCTATACACTGTCTTTTCCCATCCAACCTCACAATCTCTCCTGAACCTGTACTCGCTCTCATCCAACCACATCACATTCTCTAGTATTTATGAGATGGCTAGAAGGTAATTCCAAGGCACAGCCAGTGTTTGCTGGTCTGTGAATTTTACAAGGTTACTTAACCTTTTAAAAATTAAAGCAGAATATTTCACTTGTAGCCACCAGAGCAACATATCCTGTATGCTGCTTCTGGTATGTGCAAAACCTTCCAAAACAAAAATATTTTTTCCAGCATGATAGAAAGTGTTAGTGTTTCCCATTATTTGTTTTATATGTAACTCAGGGTCAAATTTAATCCCTGGTAAGCACACAAGTCCAACTTGCTGTGTGCGTCTCCCTGCCAGGCTCTACGTACATCAGTCACAATTTACATAGGCACCATAATTTTGCAGCTCCAGATCAGATCTATTTATGGTCACAAAAATTGAGTGTAGAAATTTACAAGCTATGTTTACATACTAATCTTGAACAAAAGAGGATAAAAAGTTATTGTGTCATTTTTTAGGCAAGGCTGTCATACCACAGCATGATGTAATTTTCATGAAAACAAGTGGTAAAATACCTACTCGGCCAATGGAAAATGATTCTGAGTTGTCCTCCAAAGCTTTATTTGCAGTTTTCTTGCCTCTGTTGGTGCCTTACACGTGCCTACCCAGATGTTCCAGAGCAAACAGAGCTATTAGCAGGAATAAAGACAAAGTGTGGGAAGCGTACTGCCAGACACCAGCCTTACTGAAGTGCTGAAAACGGTTTGTTTATCTTTGTATTCCCAACAGAGCATTCACGCGGTACTTCGGGCGCCTGTGAGTGCACTGAAATGCAGAAGGATACGTATCCAACAGAATTGCCAGTCCACGTGGCGTTTTCACAGAAGTATATGTAAAATACGTCAAAAATCCATGTTTTTGCCATTTTACTCTTCAAAAAATACCAAACAGAATATTAATTATTTTCTTTTAAATAAGCACTGCCGGGGGAAGATGCCCCTAGGCTTGCTTCTAGCCTCTGTTATAAAGTACAGAAAAGTAGCACAACAAAGTAGACTGACCTTTTCCCCAAACTTTAACCCACCACGGAAAGAAAGGCTGACCTGTAACTACTGTGTGAAGCCTGTCACAGGTTTTTGAGATGAAAATCTTTCACAAAATAACAGGTATTTTCTCTGTGTTATTCTTACTCTCAGAATATCGGCAGTGTCTTTGAACCCTGCCAATTTGACGGTGTCTAACACAGCTACCCGAGCACTCTGAGCTGCCTTCCTGGGAGAAAAACCTCCTAATGTCACCTCGGAATGGGAAAATCATGGAGGATATTGAAACCTTACGAATGCTACAAATGCATCCCTGTCCATCTTAACCTATATAAGACTCCCATGAAAAAGGTATAATCAGCTTTCCAAATTGTCTAGTCTACAGTTTAAGATCAGTGAGTGACAGAGTTCATTCTGATGTTGCAATTTTCTGAACTTAATATCCTTGATACAGTTTTAGTGGCTAGAGTTTCTGTGAATCTGGTTTGAACAAGAATTTGCTGTCAAGCCTGCTTGGGTAGTTCCCCACAGCCCTGTTCTATGGGTCTGAAGTCAATGGAAAAATGTCTACGGAAATTGGATCAGGCTGGCCTACCTGCTTATAAAAGGCGGCGTTTATGTATCTCATTGCAGCTGGAACTTTAATTATTACTTTTCCAAAGGTAATTGAATCACCATCTTAGACATAATCGTTCTGAAACATTTCAGTTTCCTTCAGACCTTAAATAAATGCTCTGAACTCAGGGAGCTGAGCAAATTATGAGTCCTTTCCAGTGTTTAATTGTTGTGCGCATGCAAGTTAATCAGCTGTTTAAAAAATATTCTGTTCATAAAAATCAAATGCAGCAGAATCTAAACTGAACTTCAACACATGAACCAAACTTGAACATCTGTAAAATATAATAGCCATTTTGCCTCTCTTAATTCTGCTGCAATCCAGTCTTGCTCTGCCTGAAGTGGAAATATTTCTACTGACCTCAGCGCTGGCTGGGAGAGGCTTTTTAAGACTTATTCGACTCATACATGTGTAATTTCAACAGTTTCAATTACACTATAATATTTTAAATAGTAAAATAAACATGGGAAATATTCTTAGAGATGGTAAGATAGTAATCACACAACATCCAGGAACACTAAAAAAAAAAATTCCTTTCATTGTACAGCTCTTTGATCCTTCTTTTACTCCCCAATCTCTTTTTTTTTTTTTTAAATTCTCAGGATAAAATCCTACAGAAACAAACTATATATTTTTGTTTGTGCTGTTAATATCCAGACAGTAAATAGCATGGAAGTCAGAACAAGGAAAGAAGCATTTAAATCCCTTAGCATTAGACAACTTATTTGAGTTGTGATCTAGGAAAAGATAGCTTCATTTCGTTTTATTTATCTTGTTTTAGAGAGGCTCCATAAGCATTCCCAATGATTCATGCCTTTGTTCTATTCCCATTTGAAAGTCTGAACTGAAATTTTCTGTCAACATTTTAAATCCAGCAGAGGACAACAAACCACTCTCGCCTTTTCATGGATCCCTGGAGAGTAATCTTCATTAAAATAAATCTTTATTAAATCTCTTGTGGAAGGAAGTGGACTCCCTCAGAATCTGGATGTCTCCTACAAACAGACATACCAAGGAACAGAGCTTCTTTAGCACTGCTGTATGTCCAAACACATAAACTACCTCCCCGGAGTTTCTCTGCTGAGGGGAACTTATCTTTGATCAGATCTCTCCAGAGCTCATGGAAAAAGAGGGGAGAAACATGCAGAAGTGATTGAACAGATTTTACCTGTATTTTACCTGCTGAAGAATCACTCTTGGATGTTGTTGCACTTTTCTGAGAAAAAAAATGCAAAACCTTGGAGACCTTCTTTTCGATCAGCTCTTCTGTAGCACATTTCTCCTTCATGTGGATGAGAACTCTAGCCATTTAACTGCATTGCTACACTATCCCTAAGATTATATAGACTGGAAAAAAAGAGGAATAGGAATTTGGCAGCTTTGTTACTCCATAGATGGATGTGAAAATAAGGCAGACTCTTGTGCTTCTCATGGGAGATCAGATTGATTCAGAAGGGGAAGAAGGTAGAATAGATGCATTTCCAGTCCTTTTGTCCATACAAATACATCCATAGAAGGTAATTATTCCTGAGCAGTTCATTTGAAACCTAGCCCAACTAGCCAGACCCTGTGGCTGCATCTACATAGCGCTGAAGGCAGTAGAATCAAAACAAACGCTTGTGTTTACTCAACAGGAACATGTAATTAACTCCATTCTGAAATCGTGTAATGAAAGTCACATCTCAGTCGTGGAGAAGAACAATCTAAGATGCAAAGATTGCTATTATTTACAGACTGATCAAAAAGCTATGAACTGAATCTCTTCATATGCACCCATGACAATAGCTCTATGACTCTTCAGCACGTTTTACAGAAAAAAGTCAGTTAATAACAAAAGAGGAAGAACCAGATTATCTTTCCTGTTTCTTCAGGATGACCCCCATGAAATAACTGGAATTGTAGAAGAATTAGAGAGGATAACTTGGGCCCGCTCCAGTCTCAAAAATAACCTTATTGCTATTAGTTAGACCTAGGGCCACATCCATAGTGTAGATACTAAACAAACTTGTTAAGTGTCTTCAAGTCTTGGTCCCCGTTGCTTACTTTCCCTCCATGGCCTCATGACTTTTGAATATTAGCTTCATATTAGCAATGGCAGGTACAGACTCAATCTTCACAGAACTCGTATTGCCCAAACTATCACAATATCAGTAGTTACAACCTCATTTCAAAGGACAAAAGGACGGCTATTTTGGGAAGCTGAAAGCAGGAATCTTTCTTTCTCACAGTAACTATCCATTCCCTAACCTCCTCAGTCAGGCTAGGACCTGTATCTTGCAGAACACTTACAATTCAAGTAGCCTTCAGCACAAGACAGAACTGAGACCTCCTTCATTTTTCCCACCCCATGGGGTACTGTTTTTTCTCCCCCAGCTCAGCTCGTTCTATCAAATATTCCTTCCCACAAACCCAAGTCCTTTGCATGCTTTGCTGGCAAGCGGGAATAACTTTATCAAGCTGATGTAGGGCTCTTCACACAACTGCTGAAGTGGACTGGCCATGCACAAAGTGCTACCTGACATCCTGGAAAAAAGCCAGCCGGAGGAAGCAGGAATACCATGGGATGGAGAAGAAATAGGAGGGCTGCAATGAGCCAGGCTGCACAGGCAAAGACACAGATCAGCGCTGTGACATACAGCAATACTGTGACAACCCAAGTCCTCTGACCACTTTATACAATTATAAAATTTTATAAAGCTCATCCTGTTCTTAACACACACACACACACAAACGCACTGGCTGTTTCAGTTGCCTGGTGAACTAAAGAAAGGGTGGAGAGTTAATATTCCATGCAAAATAGATCTCTCTGAATAATTGTTTTTCCTATAGCTGTGCAAAATGATATTTGAACAAAAATTCACCCTGATGGTTGTTTATTTTTAATCAAGTTAAAATTCAATTTCTTGTGAAATGAGTAGTTTTATTGGAAACGAAAATAAGTAATAAATTTGTAAATGCATTGAGTAAAAATCTAAATTAGAACATTATTATTTTTAGATTATGTATCTAAAATATTCCTTAACTAAATACTTTAGTTAAGAAAAAAAGGTCTGATACCATTTTGATGATGCAAATTCATATATTCGTTCACTGTACCCCAAATTTATATTTTAAGTGGCCATAGAATCATAGGGTAATAGGGACTTCTGCTTTAAGATAGAATCAGATATGTCTGTCTGGACAGACACTTGTTAAACCTGTTTT
Source organism: Burhinus bistriatus (assembly GCA_013397275.1). Classification (NCBI taxonomy): domain Eukaryota; kingdom Metazoa; phylum Chordata; class Aves; order Charadriiformes; family Burhinidae; genus Burhinus; species Burhinus bistriatus. The sequence goes on from VYXH01006062.1 coordinate 63,298, forward strand.
TAAAGGACTTAAATTATTTCAAGTTTACAGTTCCCCAAGGCTTTATTCCAGGACTTCATTATTCTTACTCTTAGAAGTTTTTTCTAAATATCTAATATAAGTCCCCCTTTTTGCAATTTAAGGCTGTTATTTCTCATTCCATCTCCAACAAACAAGGAAAACGTGTTATTCCCTTCCTCTTTGCTAAATGGTTTATTTACCACATTCCTTCTCCGCACCGTATTCCTTTATTCTTCTCTTCTCTAAGACAAAAATTTCCAGTTCACTTATTCTTTCCTTACAGATTGTGGTTTCCACGAGGTTTCTCCTCTGCGTGCTCTCCAGCCAGTCCTCCGCCTGTCGTGGGGAGCCAGCCGCAGGACTGAACGAAGAATTCTGCCTGAAGCGTTACTACCATGGCACGGGGTGCAGGGATTACTCCCCATGTTTTGGGTAGAGGGTTCCGTTTATGCCTTTTCCTTTTCATAGCAGCATGCCTCTGTTGATCCGTGTTCAGCACGTAAGCCATCCCAATCCGTAGATTCCCTTTTGTGCACAAATATCAGTTAGCCGCCTGTTCTGCTTACTGGAGCAAAATACGTTGCTCACTTCTCGCGTCATGAAAACAATGTAATCTGAATCTTTTCCAAGGAACAAGAGGCCCCTTTTAAAATTCCTTCCCCAGCTTCACAAGAGCTTTCAAAATGTCTTAAGACTGTCTGTGTTGGTAGAGCTCTCCCCATCACTCAATAATAATACAGCATCCCTGTCACAGCCAAGCTACGTATTATTCCTATGCTGTAATAAGAGTGCTCTTAAGGAAGAAAGCATGAAGATTTCGAGTAAATATTCATTCGATGCCATTTCTTACTGTCAGAAAATAAAACACAGGTCTTCTATCCTTCTCTTTTCACACATGTGCACTCACAGGCACAAATTAATGAATCATGGAGGGTGCAGGATTCTGTCACCGTTAGAGAGCTGTTAGGATACTTTCAGCATATAGCCGGTGCCGAAAGCAGCCTTTCTGTTGTTGAATGGAAAATTTTTGTGATAAAAGTTGGAAGAACATTTTAGATGTAATTCCCCAAAGTATTTCAGCTGCTTGATAACACTAATTTAGAGAAAAAAAATATCTGCAATTGCTGATTAAAGCACTGACACATTTAGGTCCCACTCTTAAAGCAAGGGACTTGTGCAAAAAACCTGATTTTAAGTGAGATACAGAGTGTCACAAAGGGTGACGAAAATGCAGGGGCAGAGTCCAATGAAACAAATAAATAATTACTCCATTATTTTGAAAATAATTGGATTATTCAAGAATTTCAAATAAATACAAGTTACGGGTTTGTTTTAAATGAACTATATTTGTTTATTTTTTATAAACAATAACTTTTGGGGATTATATGAGAAATACTGAGTAAGCAGATAAATGAGAAAGTTGTTAAGGAAAAGAATGACTTCTGTGAAGGAATTGTGGAGTCTCTATGTTCTGTTACTGCCAAATCAATTATGCAGTTTCTCAGGAAAGACAGCTCAAGGTCAAGGTAAAACCAAGCTGATAGACCTATGGACACAATACCATTGCAACTGACATTATCCAAAAACTGAGACTAACATTGTGTTGCTCAAAGCATATTCACCCTTCCCTGAACATGCCCTTTGACTTCTTGCCGGCTCAACAGCCAAACTTACAGCTTTTCATCCCTGATTATTAATGTTACAACTAATAAGGAACTAAAAACAGTTCCTGAGGAATGCCTTCCAAGTATCAAATGATAGACAAGCGATTTATACATTAGATCTTCCTCTATTAGCACAAATATTTTGAAACCTTTTAATATCAAATTGATTTACACTGGCAATTCTCAATCTGAGATTTCTCACTTATTCCTAACTTAGGACAACTTCTGGTGGAGGCAGTTCCCTGGTAAAAACTAAGTGGTCATTATATAAGGGATTTCTCCTAAGAATATGGAGCTTTCTGAGGCCACAGTTAGCATACCAGTGAAATTTGCTCTCTTACAGAGGCTAGTTGGTTAGCATTCCTCTAGCAGGTTAAGAACTACCTTACGAGCACCTAACAAGAAGAGAGAATTTACCGCCACAGTAAAAGACTTCAGTGACAATCTATAAAATCAATAATGTAAAGGTATTAATTGTGACTAGTAATGATGAGAGAGACTCATATAAAGAAATGAAATGTTAGGGGTTCAGAATGCCAGGAAAATTGCCATCATTGGATAAAGGTAACATTGGCACCACCACGTCTCGTAAGGGAAAGAACAGAGAACACCCATTTCCAATAAGCAACTGAGAGGTTCTATCCCGTTTTCCTGTATCTGGACACGACCTCCGGGAGAAGCCACTGTAAATGAACCTAATTATCTCAAGTAGCATGACCTACTGCAAAGTGGCAATAAAGGTGTTATGGATTTTTGGGTTAGCTTTCATTCTTTTAGGGGTGTTAATGATCAGGTTATAAACCGATCTTGCAGCCTACGTTGCCCAGCATCTCTCTCTCCTCCCTTTTCTCGATCAAAGTGGTTTCTATCCCCCTGAAGCTTTACCTGGGGAGGGTGGAGAATAAGCCAAGCACAGCTTTTTTCAATGTCATATTCTCATCTACATAGCACTGGTTTATTCCAAAGACATTTTGGTTTCCCGTGTTGCAGAACCTTTACATTTCCTCTAAATGAGTTTCAGCCATTAGCCAGTAAGAGAAGAAAATATAATAACAACTTTCTAGCATTCTTTGACCACAGCCCCCACAGTTATATTGATGTTGTCCCCAAAAGGCAGTGTCATTTATAGAAAGACAGCTGGATCTGGTGCAGAAGGTAGATTAGGGAAATCTGTAGTACTGCAATGGACAGCTGTGTTTAAAGTTATTTTTCACTACTCTTAAATAAGATGTAGTTGGGTTTTTTGAGGTTTTGTATAATTACAGTAATCTAAAATGTAGTAAAATATAGCACATCAATTTAATATCCTTACAGCTGGGTTTACAATACTTCTAAGAGTACACCCATACCACTTTTTGCACCTTCCTATTGCTAAGGACAACATGGTCAGAATCAATACTTATTTTTAAAGGACACTTTTCTCTGAACTTGCCAAACTTTTCAGCATGTCAAGAATTATTAAATGGGATTGCCAGTTATTTCAGAGAGCACATGGGGAAAAAAAGATCTAGCTAGTCTTCCAAAACCCTGAAATGTCAGCAAATCCAAATGCTTCCTTTGATGTAATTTCGAACATCTGAAAAACATTATTAACCCAATGCTAAAGATTCCTCTTAAATCATTAAACACACAAGGAAGATAATAGACCTGATTCTCAAAGTCTTTTATCTCTTATAGTTATTAGCTGTGTAAAATGTGTACGCAAGAAGATGCTAATTTTAAAATTGAGAGGGAAGGCAGTGAAGTATTTCATCTATCAAAAGCAAGCTCTTTCATGTAAGTTGGAGGCTGATTGGATATTAGCTGGCCCAAGTTCTCTGTGGAGTATTTCTTCTGTTAAGCACTTTCTAAAGAAAAGACATGAACTATTAACTGATGAAGGTGAGTTGTCCTTTTGCTTCCCTCTTCCATATCAGTCGCATCTCTGACTGCTAAATGAGAGAGGGATTACGAGGTTCTGTGCCCTCTGGGAAGTACAGTAATTAGCAATGAGTAATATATCGAAAATTTCAAGATTTCAAGAAAAGTCATTTGTTTTCTTCACTTGAATTTATTTTTCTAATATGGTTCTGGTTTTGTATTGTTGTTCATGCGTAAGGGCTGTCATGGTTTACTAGATATATTGAATTATGTGAGAGAATATTATTTCAGTAATGCTATACATGCAGTGCAGAACTAGACGTGTTCTGTTAAAAAAAGCAGGCAGATAGAATACATTATAAAGCATGGCAGAAAGCATTGCCCTGCCTATTATTCTTTGTTTTTTTCCCAAAGGGGTCTGGCATTATTGTATTTACTCGTAGCTCACCCAAGAGGTTGCTGTTATTTTTCCTTCGCTCTTTTACATGCTTGGATTGGTGTAAATGACTACAAAAATACAAGGTAATAGAGAAGAAGGACTGGCTGCGACCAGGGACAAGGCTGGCAGAAATTCTTAAGCCAAACAACTGTGAGGGTGTTGCTCTGAGGAAACCTCTCTGAGGATGGGAAATGAAATAACTATTTGGAAATTAATTGTAACTGTAGAGCTTTGTAACTGTTTGCTTTGATTTTTATCTTGTTATTATTATTATTTTTATTTTTAAGCCATAAATAAAAGGAGACAGTGAGGGGGGAAAAAAAAAAAGGCATAACTGGCTGAATTGTCCATATAAGGGTGAAGCCTCAATAAAACGCATTACACTGAACATGGAAATTCCCTGGGTGGTTCTGAGCTCCTGTCATGCCAGAGCTGTTATCAAATCATAGGTGCATATATTTCTGGTAGCAAAAACTCCTTCCAAGAAGTAAATGGAGTTGATTAAGTTACACTTAACAGCTACTGCCCAGTCAATCCTTTGACTGCTTTAGAAGCACGAGGCACAATGCCAGATCAGCATTACCAGTACATGTGGTCTATCACAGCTACTTCTGTAACTCTCCATTAGTGTGTGGCTTAAAATTCTGCTTCACAACTTCTAAACACAGCTGTTTGGAAATACGTCAAACAGTTTCCATAAACTTCTCAATGATCTTGTATACTGGAGACGAAAGGAGGAATTGATTTTCATTCAATAGTATAACACAGAAAGTCTTAAAATTCTGCTGTAAACCGGAAGCTGGTCAGCTGGAAATGCCCAAGATTAAAGACTTAATGATGACTATAGAATGGGAGTAAACTGTGATGTGTTGCAGGTGAGAAAAAAGCAAAAGGAATCCTAGGAAACATCAGCAGGTACATTTTTATTAGGAATAGATCCCGTTCAACAGTCCTGGAACTGTTCTGAATGCATATGTTCAAAAACCTGAAAGAGATCCAGAGGAGGACCACTTGGATTACAAGAAGAATATGAAATTTGACTGTCACATAAGAAGGCTCAAAGAGCTTATTTTTTTTAATCTGGTAATAGAAACAGCAAGGATATATGACTGATTTCTGGAAACAGAGCATATCCTCTTAATCCCGATGAGGGATAAACACCAAGAACAAAAAAGAACTCTTGAAGCTAAGAAAGAATATCAGAAAATAAAAGAATAAAATTAGTCATTACTATTTTAGGCTTTGTTCTTACAGAAAAAAGTTCTAACCTATAGAGCATTCCAGATTTGTAATAGACTTCCAGTGAAAGCAATAAGGGTTAAAAGCCTTCAAAAAGAGAACTCCTTTCATGGAACATAAAGTGATCGCCTACAGCAGAGTGGGATTTCTCTCAATGACTAAGTAATTTCCTTCTGGTCCATTGTTTCCATTACTGTGTGAATAATGCACGTGTACACATACATGCACACACATACATGTATATGCAGATAAAATTTCCAGTATACAGAAACTACATGCCATTTTATCCATGACAGTGTGTAGTATTTGATCTGACTATACACATGTGAACAGTAAATAGAGATATGTGAAATGTTGGCTTGGAATTAAATGTCATAACCTCTTATCACTGCAAAGCAAAATATGTACTTTGGGTGTATAACCCTGAGCCAGTATTTTTATTGACGTTGTTATATAATATTTTTATTTTAGATAAACACAGCGGCAAATCAAGAACAAATATATTTTTCCAGGAACTAGTTAGGATCTAGTGTACCTTAGTATACTCTGAAAAACAGTGTATAATTTAGGAGTGACTCACTAGGGCACCAGCTTTGGAGAATATGTTCAATTCCAGCTCTGTCATGGACTTACAATTAGCCAGAAGAAAGCCAAATGGGGCCTATTTTTACTATTGTTAGTTCAGTCGTGGTGTTGATGGAATTACTGAAATCGGTGCTGACTTGCTCACTACCCTGTGTACAGCACAGGCTTCAGGACGCTGTGATAAAAATTAAGTCAGTCCAGCAACCCGCGGGCGGCGGAGGAGGAGATCTCCTTCCTTCCGCTCTCCTCCCCGCTGCCCAGATACACAGCTCTGCCTTCGCCCTCGCCCCAGCTCCGTGGCCGCCCCTCAGAAATCAAATTCCGCTCACTAAGCTCACTATTTCTGTTTTACCAATAAAAACAGGGAAGGAACAGTCAATCCTAGCTCCTCAAAGTCAGGACCACAGGAGACAAGGCTATGGCTTTTAGTATAAAATGTTCTTCAACTGGTTTGGTCACCCAAAACTGAGTTCACAATCTTCAAAAGGGATGAAAAACACTATTTCTCAAGAGAAATAACACGATTTTCTCAAACACCTTTTAGGTAATCATTCTGCCAAAATGCTGAGGAGCAGGAAGGAGAGGTAATTTGTTCAGGATTATACCTAAAATTGCACTCATTTGCATTTAGTGTGTTTCTAGCCAACTATTACTCTTTAGATCTAAATCTCCTCTGCACAGGGCAAAATGTGCATGTATTAGTGAGTGTATTGTATGTATATAAATAAAGAAAAAACAAGTTACCCATTTCATAAATCAAAACCCATGATTAACATTTATAGCCAAAAAATACCTGTGGCATTGGTGATATTCTATTCTGGATAAGGAGGGAAAGGAGAAAGAGTATACACAAACTGCTTTGCTTAATTGCTCGGGATTAAATTTTTCTTGTACTGACAGGAAATTCTCATGACAGAAGGTGGTATGTCGAGTAGGGCTTATAAATCTCAGGTTGCTAGGGATTTAATATCAGTGACGACTAGCCAACCCACATGACAACGAACCAACCATACTCGTTTGGTTACATTGAAATAGTCATTTATCTAGTTATGTCTAAGTACAGGAACACAGCAAAATATTAATTCCACAGTCATCCTTGGCCCACATAAGCCATTACAAATCTCTAAATGAAGCTAGATGCTCTCAGCATTTTCCTACATAAAAGTTGTTCTCAGCTTTGAGATGATTATTAGTGATGTGTTAACTCAGTTTATTCAAACTTTTAAGTAACAGACAGAAAAGAGAACAGAAAGTATCTCTGCTTATTGACTTAATATTTTTAATTGGATGGCCAAAGTGAGATTCCTGCATCATTAACAAAATATCAAAATAGAAATATCCTAATTGCTGCTGAACACTTTTAATTTCCATTAGTGACAAGAGTCATTTACCTTACTGTGACTGGCATCATGTCTATAATCCTAATTTATTTCCATTGTTTAATTTCATGGTACTACGTCTTTAACAGCAGCAACGATTTATTGTCTGTATTATGTAGCAGACTATATTAAAACCAGACATGGTTATTCTGGAATAATCACATAAATAGCAGGCATCTCTTACAGGCCCTGTTATAGACGATGCTTGTGCAATAACTGTTCTTTCAAATCTAATGTCAGGAGCAATGGAAACAGAAGACAAGCAAACTGGCTAGAGCTACTGGCTCAGAACTACAAAGAAAGAAACTGATTCCAAAGTTTTGTTTAATGGGCTCCATAAACAAACAGGTCTGAACCAATGTATATCATATTCATCCCAAGAAGTGACCCTCTGAATGCACGATGGCGATCAAGCTAACTATCAAAAGTAGTTAGGTTGCAATTTGTTGCAATCCCGTGCACAAATCCAGGCTGGGCAGAGAATGGATGGAGAGCAGCCCTGAGGAGAGGGACCTGGGGGTGTTGGTAGATGAGAAGCTCAACATGAGCCGGCAACGTGCACTGGCAGCCAAGAAAGCCCCCCACATCCTGGGCTGCATCCCCAGCAGCGTGGGCAGCAGGGCCAGGGAGGGGATTCTGCCCCTCTACTCCGCTCTGGGGAGANACTGCAGGGTTTCTTGGATATTTCTGAAGGAACAAAAGAAATTATGGTATTTCTTGACCCAGCTGACAAAGTCCCTACATGAGACCTTACTCAGGCTAGCGATCTGTTAGCTTGGTTTCTCAAGTCCCTAAGCAGCTTTCTTCAAAACAAGCTGGGTTAGTTTAAACCACTGGACTTCAACTGATTCCTTTTGACTGAAATGATCCCAGGAACAAATTTACGAGTAGTTCAGCTAGCAGAGCTGATGGGACAGTAGTCTCTGTCAGGACTTCATAACACACGTCCAGGTTTAGGGTATTCTCTTCTATCCACAGAGCTGCTACTGAATGAAATTGAGCCCTAAACGGCCAATGTTTCATGGAATGTATTAATTAAGGTCTTTACTCCAGGACAATTCTAGTCAGTCTACTGCTTTTGTGAGGAGGAGCCACTGCCTCAAGCCCCACGTGAGAGGCAGGGATAAGACTGGTGGTTTGCACACCCAGGTAGTTAAACCTGAGCTGTTCAATCCCAGCTACTGCAAAATAGAAGCTGGACTTCATCCCTAAAAAAGCTGAGGTTTTTCTACATTATATTCTGCATTTTTTAATTGTATCTAAGTGGTTTACAGACACAGTGTCTTCTCTACAGTACTGATCACCACATTATCTAACAGCTCCATTTGTATTTTTACAGTACCTCTGTGGAAAAAAAAAAAAAAGGATCTTGTTTCTATTTATGAACACAGAAATGATGAATAAGTGCCAAGAAAACGTATTTTAAAGTTTCAAAATAGGAAAAACCCTAAAGGAGATCAAAAGAGGACTTTACACTGAGACAACAGCACCATCAGGCTCTGTTCTTAAGTGATGCATTGACAACCCAAGAAACACTGTATTAATTAACACTTTACTACCTTCGTCCACGTTTTTTATGCTGAGTGGTAGTAGCAAGAGCAGCATACTCTCAGTCGCTCCCAACAGAAAATCCCAGTGAGACACAGCAGTTGGAACAACCTTCCCTTCTCTTCCTAATGACTCAACAGCTGCTTACCATCCATTTGAGTAACACTGTTTTTCAATGCAACAAGGTAAGCTCGCGTTGATTTATTTGCATTTTTTCCTATATAACTGATAGAACAAATCCTACCACAACAGACTATGCATATACAGCTCTGTGTGACTTCATTCAAAAGCAATTTCACTGGTTTTCTTCTGTAGTTCTCCTTTTTAGTAATGCTATGTTGCATGTACTTGGGAGAGTTCCTTGCCAAAGAATGAAATGCTCTCTTTTTCTGGAATACTAAAATGTCTAGTTATCATCAGACCCGTGGGTCTACAGATTAAGCAATGTTTTTGTGCCTCAGCAGATTGCAATCAAAATTTTATGAGTACCATACATTTCCATTTCCCCTAAACTCTCTAGTTCCCAATTCCATAGTTACTTTTGTTGAGAGGTTTCCCATTGTGAAGGGGACTACAAGAAAAGCACAAGTGCTAGAGGTTTTCTGAGGAAAAATTGTTGTGCTTTGTTGTGAGTCAGACTGGATAGAGTCAAAACACATGACTTATTCTTAAGAAACACTGCTGAACATAATGCAAATCCCAGATATACATCTGCTTTTACAGAGTTTAAAACATCTGGGCTGAAATCCTATTGTCATCCAATTGCAAGTGATAAATATTCTCTTTCCCTTCCTTCATTGGATCTACTCTGAGCTACAAATTTATGATTTTATTTTTTTCTTAGAAAATATGTAGAAAAGTCTGGAAGCAAATTGCTGCATGAAATTTATGATGCCTACAGTCAGAATAGCTTCTTGTTTTGGTTCCTCTTTCACGCAGAGTCAGTGGTAAGCTTTTGTGTCTTCACGTGACTGGAGAAAGCTTTATCTTGCACTCCAGTCAACACAAAGTCCAAAAACCAAGTTATAGATACCAACTTCCCTATCAGAATAATCAAAGCCAGTGACCTTTGCTCTTTTTTCTCTTCTGGTATCTTCAGCTGTATTCTCCGTTTGCTGTGGCTGCCTCAAACTGCAACACTCAGATGTGGATTTATCTCATGAATACCATCCCTTTTTCACATCTGCATCACAGGAGATGTTTTGGAGTGTTTTATAACACACACACACCCTCCCCCCCCCAAAAAAAAAAAATATCATTTTTCTCAAAAGGGCTGAATGCAAGTACGTGTGCAATTTTAGAAAGCAGTTTTTTGGTATGGCACAGAGCTTTAAACCTTGCTTTCTAATAGTCACAGCAACTGCTCTTCAGAATATACAGTGTCAGAACGGGGATTGCTGTGAGACAGGAGAAAAACTGGAGACCAAGCTTATGGCTGAAATGTTCTGTGGAAATGGAGGTTTTTGAAACTTGAATTATTCTCTTTAGGTAATTCAGAATCTTTCTTTGAAAACGCAGAAAGATTTCACTTGTTCTCCTTTTTTGGTTTTGTTTGGTTTTGACTTTTACCGTGGAAGAGTCTGAAGGAGCTGTCTTCTCCATTAACTGCAAAAGTGGTGCTTGCGAGATCCTAGTGTATTTTAAGAGACAACATAATCCAGGTAGTGTACAAGAATTTGACTTCATGTGTTCGGGGGGGTGGGGGACAGTGCTGGTGTGCTTGAGAGAAATAAAATACAACTCCAATACAAATCAGAGAGACAGATCACTTCTCCTGAACCTTTTCCTTCTGTTGTATCGTTATCTCACCAGCTTCATCTGCTCATTTGAATGACTTGTCAGTTTTGTACCAGAGGGCTGATGGACTACTGCCACTTGATCCTGTTACCTCAAAACCACGTAAGAGGCAGTTTTTTGGTGCCACTAAAGAGCCTTCATACCTCTGATAAATACCTCACTTCATGTGGTCTAGAAAAAGACCTTCTTTCACCCTGAAAATTCACGTGACAGAGGAGGAAAATGGTACACAAAATATTCCGCAAAATAGATTTGTTTCTCGTTGTCTTCTGCTCAGTTAAAACAAACATCTCCCAAGCCTAAAGCAATCTCCTTAATTTAGAATTCTCTTTGCCCTCAGTTGTGTACATATTCTTGTGGACAGCATGAAAACCAGAAGTATAAGTTCATCATTACTTGTTAAATTTATACTCAGTAAACTTGCCAAGAGTGTTTCCAGTTGACTTAGAAATATGTCAAGCTATTGCTTTGGAAAACAAGATATTAAAATGCTTGCTGATAATTTTGTTTGCCCTCAAAAAAAAAAATTAAGGAGAGAAGCCTTCCCTGAACCGTCATATGATGATAGTGACTCTGTGTTTCAAATCACATTCAGTTCTTGTTAAAATATACATGAAACTAATGAATTACTGATATGCATAACTAATTGCATCTGCTGAGTTCCAAAAATAAAAGATATGCTTCTTGGTTCAAAACATCATTAGCTCCAAGATTTGCTATGCTATGCTTTTGCCATTTTGCACCCATCATTACTATAATAAATAATTATTTGATGCTATTAGACAAAGAAAGTAATCAGTCTAGCTGAAAATGTTTAAGAATATGAAAGCTTAATAGGATTTTCATTTGTTTTACAAGACTGACTTATGAGACACCCTGTGCACACTAAAGGTATCTTCGCTTGGGGATTGCATAAAGCAATATTACTTTGGGTTTTTTCGTCTCAGTGATAACTGTAATTAATAATATCATTATTCCTGCCCTTCAAATTCTGCATTTTATAAATTCAGCAGTTTCATATGGACACGATATATGTCATAGTTGACTAGAAGTTAATTCCCTTACTAAAATCTTGAGAAATATTCATGGAAAGAAAACTTCATACCACAGATAGAAATTCTCCCCCTAAAGAAAACAATAAACCTTTTTTTAAGTAAGACTCAGAGGCTGAAGTTAGTCTTTGACACCACCTTGTTGCACTTTGGCTTTCTGGCTAGAGCTAGCCATGTTGAGATTTTTTAAATTATTTTTCAAAATAATGATAATAATATATTTCTAACAACAACAAGCATGACAGAACTGCTATTTGGGGCAGTGTGTAACTAATCTATTATGAATACTTTCCATAATCAACTTTTTTTTCATAAGGAGTCAATCTTCTGCATAAATTTCATCTGTATCACAACATGGACGGTAGGAAGAGTCTACCTGCGAGGTAGAACTTGCACTTTAACACACAGCTACAAAAACTCATAGGAAATGATGTGAAATCAGGTCTACTCCTTTGCTACTTGACAGGTTTGTAAAAATTACTCTGGAATGGAGCTGAAATTATAGTTCGGTTTGCTTCAGATAATAATAATTAACAAATATAAATCTAGAATATTCTAAAGGCTGAGAAGAAGGATTTAAACATAACTGAGCCATGCCACCTTACACCAAAGGTCTATGTAGTCCAACAGTCTGTGACAAAAGCCAATAGTACATGCTTAGAAAATGTGTAAGAACAGGAAAACATATAACATACTTGCTGTGAGTATTACTGCTCACCAATTGTGTGCAGGTAGCTCCAAGCTTTAGGGAATTTCTGCATATTTAGAAATCCGTAATAGATTTTTACCCTGTGAACTTGTTCAAGTTTCCCTTGGAGAAGATAAAATTTTTTATATCTTTCATGGTCTAACTATGCATAGCATGAAAAAATGCTTTTGATTGGAATTCAGGAGTTATGACTGATTATGAGACTGGGAATTTCTTAGGTATGGATTGTTTTCATGGTACAACACAAGGTTTTGTTTTATCTTGTTGCTCAGCATTTATACATCCAAAACCCCTAAATTACAATAAGGTACATTCTTTAAGTATCTCAGGTCACTTGTTACATAAATAGCTGTAAGTCAAGAGTACCAAATTGCCATAAAATAAAATAAAATCAGATTTTTGGCACAATTGTCACATTTCTATGTACCTGTAACAATTCTAGGTTGCCTGGGCAAAACTGCATCGAAGACACATAGCACATTCTTCAGACAGTGCTAGTAATTACAGTATAAATTCTCCAGAGATCCTGTCTATGTGCTCCTGTAACAAGTACATGGAAAGCTCATATTGCTACTGACTGTTGCGAATATCTACAGCGCACACCACTAGTGACACACTGTCTAAATAAAATCACATCTGCGTGGTACCGCATGCTGAAATTCCAACCTGATTTTGTGTGCGAGCTTTCCTCCATTTAAAAAAGACAGACTTTTTTCACCTCCAAATATATTACACAATGTCTTTTTTTGTCTGCTGTGACTTTGTATTCCCAAAAATTGCCAGGCCATGAGCACAGCTCATTTTGTGAGGCAGAACCGAGTAAAATATTGCAACGGAAAAGCACTTGTTTCTCACGACACTTCATCCTTTCTTTTGTGGTCAGTGCCTTAATCCAGCGTTAGCCTCTCAAACACATATGGTTTATCTCTGTATATTGAGAAACAGCATATAAAAACAACCCAAGACAAACGTCCCTTCATCGTGACACTAAGGTCATCGTTGTCTGAATTTACTGGACCCGCTCCAATTTCCAATCTTATCACCTGTCAAACTTCCAAAACATACACAGCTTCCCCCAGTGCCCTGGGTTTGATTCAGCAGTGTCACTGCCGCTGAAAAAGCTGGGGAAGTCACATCAGGTCTTAGATATAGGCTCCGAAACATAGTTAATATCTCAGTATCACATACATCTGTTCTTCAGCTGGTTTATATAATCTCAAACCAGCCAAAAAAAAACATTTTAAGTCCTGTATATCACTAAAAGCAGGAATTTCTTCCCTATCTCGAACTAAAAACCAAACTGCGGCATATAGAGACCCAGCAAACAAAGAAGCTGCCTCACGACTGCGTCAGGTCCCGTCCCCGTTCAACTGTACGAGCTGCCGGGCAAACCGCGAGGCTGAGGCTTCGCCCTATAGGTGAGTCTGCGTTTAATTCCCTTCTCTCTCTTTCCAGAGGTTCCATAGTGATTCAGTCTCTCCAGTTAGTATTTAGCCATTACACAAACTAAATGAAATTACCAGGTATCGTATGATCTAGATTTTTGAAGTCTCTGTGTACAGGACTTTAATTTAGAGCATCGGCTGTACCCCTGATGTGTTATATGATCCGTAGCAGATAATTACTCTGCATTTTACAACCTGGACTGGCTATGTCAACATAAACATAGCCTCCTGCATAGAAAAGCCCTGTTTATTGGACAAAATTACCAAGACAAACAATGGGTTTGGATGTTTTTAAAAAAAAAAAAAAGTGTAACCAAAAATTATACAAAAACTCAATACTCTAAATTAACCCTTCCATTTTCAATTAATAAAATAAAATCTAGTCTTGTAATTTCAAGGGAATCCAACAGAAATTCAGAGTCAAATTAATTTAAAGCTTTGTTTTACACATAACAAAAAATGCAAAACAAAAGGAAAGCATCCATATTTTTCTACAAGAAGCGATCTATACCATACCAGCATGATAACAACACAACATCCAAAGTAAGATTAATAATAAAACATTCTGGTTCAAAATGAGAACACATAAACAATTTAAAACCTCTATCTCCTTTATGTTTTATGCCAGTTTAATTCTCTTCCAAATAACACCTCTACTGAACAGGTCATATGGACACATTTTTCTGGGAGAGCATTGTTGTTTGTTGGTTGCTTTTTTTAAAAAAAAAAAAAATTCCTCATTCCTTAAAAAAAAAAGAAAGGATATTTTCTTGACCTTACATTTAGGTAGATGTATCTTACATTCTGCAGTCGAACAATACTGCTTAAAGCAAGGTGTGTAGCACAACAGGAGTATTTGGGCAGGGTGCAGTATCAGATCCATGTACATAACTCGAACCCTGGAGGAACTCATCGCTTTCCTGCAAAAAAGCCTGTGGCCACCATGCGCACAGTTATCCCAGCAAAACTGTGTCTCTCTGACTACCACTGTTGGAGCTTTCACTCACAAGTTTCTCATTTGCTTTTCAGGAGGCCCTGTAGGGAGATCACTTTGAGAAGAAAACGCACGAGAGCATGGTTTATTCCACAGTGCTAGTGACTGATATTTCGGTGCAAACAGAAGTACGCGCCAGTTGTCAAATGAAACGCACAATGACAAAAACATTCCCTGCCACGTTTTATGGCTTGATTCTGCCCTGTGTAAAGCCAGAGTATATTTTGAGCAATCACCTCATTTACTCGTCTGACTGGAACCCCTGTGTGAGCACAGAGTCAGGTTCTGTACACCCCACCTTGTCCTACGAGCATCCTCCAAGAGCTAAGGTGAAGCAGGGAGGTTTTGTTGTTACCCAGATTTTACTGACAGAGAAACTGAGGTAAGCTAGAGATTTTACCAACAGCTTGTTGCAGCCTGCACAAAAGGTCAGAGCAGGGCAAATAGCTTGTCTTAGGCCAAGGCGTCTTACTATCACCAGAACTAAATGACCTTGGCTTCATAGTCCTGTCCTAGCTTACTTTGCTTTCTGCTCGAGTAAAGAACTTTCATAAATTGATTACGCTTTTAAACCTTCACGGGATCAATAAACCTCTCTATTACCAGCTTTGTATAGGTGCCTATGTGACAACTGCTTTTTAATGAAAAAAAAAATAACCTCTTGAAGGGCTCTCGTATTCTACCTTTGTTGTCTTCCTTCTTGGATCAAAGTTAAGAGCCCTCTCTACCCTCCCAGAGCAATAGGGAGTCAAAATATTGCTCCAAGATGTTCTAGGAGTGAAGGAAATTAAATTACCATCAGCACATGTAGAATTTAACCTTGAAGAAACAATATAAACTATGGCTTGTTCTCACTACAATTAGTGATCTGAATATGTGAGACTCTTCAGAACATCTACATCAAAACCAGGAAGGATCCCTCTATTTGGGAAATATAGTCTGTCATGCTAAAGGTTATAGTGATAATTAAAATGAAATAAGTGTAATTAGATAACTGATAAAAGACTGACCTGCTGCTATGGAACCACTCATTCAAAATACATGGTCTGCAAGAAAAGAGGAGAAAAAAAGAAATCAGTTTATGTAATCTTAAGACTAATTTTTTTTATAAATAATATTAATTAAATTAATAGTTGCTGTTAATTTCATTTAATAGATTAATTTTTGAGCTATTATTTTCATCAATGTATGCTTTGTATTAATTTGTTGAATTCCTGACACTCATAAGACAAGGTGAGAAAACAAATGGCTAAATACCTCCTAATTATTTTGAACTGTATCGTTTACATACATCTATGTACATGTATGTTTATATGTATGTGTTTATATACATGTACATAAAAAGTACTACATACAGTAGCTGCTTGAAATCCTTGAGATACCTATAAGCCTGCAGAAGACAGCAATTATTTAGCAAGAAGTCAAGAATTTCACTCTGTATTATCAGGAGTGGAAACACATGTGGTGCTACGGGCAAGTTACCACTATACGATCAACACAGAAAAGGTGTGATTGGATTATCATGGAACCACGGAAATGTTTAGAGTTGGAAGGGACCTCTGGAGATCATCTAGTCCAACTCCCCTGCTGACGCAGGAATGCCCAGAGCACATTACTCAGGACTGCGTCCAGGCGGGGCTTGAAAATCTCCAGAATCTGGGCAGCCTGTCCCAGGGCTCCGTCACCCTCACCGTAACAATTTCTGTCGCGAGACTCTGCCCTAATTCAAGAGAAGTACCTATCCACATCCTCAATCCATTCCTATATCCCCCGCCTTCTCGCAGCCGTAACTGGCACAGCGAGGCAATGTTCTCCCATGCTGTTTGTCTTCAGTCTTCCGTAACAAAACAGAAATTGAGAAGTCCTGCGTTATATTAAACAGCTATTGCAAAATGAATTGTTATCTGTCATACATCAGAAAAAATTATAAGATTAATTACGGCATGTTCTAGCTACAGCACTTGGAATCTTGCCATTTGCTAAATTTGTTTTCAGTTAACTCTCTTGAAAACCAGTTAAATCCCACCAGTTTTGTTTAGATACTGGTTCCTATCAGTTTTCTTCACAACCTAAGGTGTGCTGTTTATCTGCCCTGTAGCACCATTAATATTTGTTCTTTAGGTTCCACAAACTTTCTACCACAACGCGAGCATACTTCCAAGCAAACTAACTAACAAACAAACAAACAAAAAAACACCCCAAAGCACTAAAACAAATGAAAATAAACAACCTCTTGCTAAAAAAGAGAAACATTAGCTATATAAATTAAACAAAACGCTACTGTATATGGCTCCCTAAGCCAAAGCTTTAGAGGTCTGCGCATCACCGCTTCATAAAGGTCCCGACACAGGCGCTCTCAAAGCGATGGGGAAGGGCCCCAAATTCCAAGTGTAGACTGGGAGCCCCAGAGCTGCTTAACTGGAAGCAGGTGAGTGGTCCAAATGGCTGCGAGCTCCAGGTACCTGAGGCCGCCTGCCTGCCTGCCTGCCTGCCTGCCTGCCTGCCGCCAGCCGGGCCTTTCCCAGGCATGGGAGCTGTTCTCATGGAGGATGCGGCTCCATGAGGAAATCAGGTGTGTCTTCACCTGTGCCTAACAAATTCCGAATGAAGACAGGCAATTTGCAGCTTTCACGCATCAGTAATTCGCCGTAGATGGTTGTGCGGCAGCAAAGGTCCAGCCCGATCTCCGAATTCACGATGAAATTATGAACAAACTTATCTTCATTAGGACTTTACCTCATACTGGTAATCTGGGTTGTTGTGTGCTAGCTAAACTGAGTTATGAACACCTTGATTTTTTGGAGAAAACAAGATGTATGAGATAGCTCATCTGTTTACCTGAAGTCTAAATTAGGACTCATCCGAAAACAAAGAAGTCTACTAATGATTACATTGCGAATAGTCTGGTGATCTTTATCAGCTTAGTGTTACAAAAGAAGGAAGTTTCTCAAACTGTTAGGATGCAAATAACTCGTAATGACCATTGGGAGGGGGTGGATTATGTGCGGGGATAGATGCTAGTTCTTTGCCAAGGATGATTCTTGGCAAAATTTGCTAATTAGACTGAATCGTATGGAGTTTTTCAAATTTTTTTTTTTTTTTTTCCTGGCAAGAAACCTGCAGGTTTACATTCTTTTAAAAATCTAAGCCAGGGTTCTGGTGATTTGCCTGATTTTCCAAATGAAACACACACATGTAATGTTCCTAGAATTTGGTTTGGTTTGGTTTTCAGTGAAGATAATTTCCTGCTTTATTACTTTAGAAAATGGTAATTTGAGAGGGATTGGTTTTTATTGTTGTTTTTGCTTTGCTTTATTTTTACCTCTAGGGTTACAGACGTACGCTGAAGTAAAAGCCTAGTAGAGGCGAGATTCTTCAGTTTTGCCTTTAGGTAAAACAGGTTAGGTCAGCAGTATGCCCTCGGTTCTCTCATTTTTTTATATATATTTATTTACCTTGTAGAAAAACTGAAGTTCCTTGTCATTACATGCATTTTGCTTGTAGTAATTACCCTGGGCTAAAAGCTTACTTAATAATGAAAGCCAGTCTAAGGTTTTTACAATTATGTTTTTTGGAGTGGTAGTTACATGGAGTTTGTAAGACTATGAAGTCTGATGCCTACTCTGGTAGTAGTCTGAAATTATTACTGCTTAGTAAATACTAACAAGTTGTCTTTTACCTTCTAAGAGAATCTGCCATGGAACCAAGTTAACTTCTGTGTTGCTTTCAGACAAATTTCTGAGAAACTCTGTACTTTATCCTACAGTACCACCTCTTTACCATGGCTCCTGAACAGAGCAAGAAAGTCAGTATAAACCTAAAAAAACCTGCACATAAAAACTCATATGCTATAATTATTAAATGGAATTTTTGCATATAAGTTTAATTAACTTAGTTTAATGGCAAAGTTCATCTGGTAAGTTCCAGCATATAAGTACATGGTTTTTATTCACGCTCCCATCAATCACATTAATAACTTTCTTTGACACTTTTCTTTGTTGAAACATATTACTCAGAGAGGTTGGCAGACTGCTTGTACATAAAAGAACCAAATTTAGACAAATTTGTTAAGAATGCCAGTGTAAATGGATCCGTTTCAGTAAAGTGATTACTGAAATGTACTAGTGCAGAAACTAATTTTATTTGCAAGAATAACTATAAATAAGTAATAAGTAGATGGTATAAATAAATAATGAACCAGTACAGAAAACTATGAGACCAAAGGTTCAGAGTAAAGTTGGTATCCCGGTACCCTGATTCTAAAAGACAAAGGAAGTAGCTAGGGAAAAGCAAGTACAGGGCAAGCACAGATGGTATTTTCTCTAATACTTTTATGGCCTCAACCATTTTCAGTTTATGGAATTTCTTGATCCTGATGTAGTTTATCTATTTAATAACCTCCCCCGAGTACTTGCATCACATCTCTAAGTATCTTTGTAGTTGTCTGCTTGAGTCCATGTTAATTTTTTGAATGTAGAACATCCTTTGGCAAAAAGTTCAAAAGATATACAACCCTGCCACCTGATCAACCACCTCCTCCTGTTTTAAATTAGATTCATATGAGCTTTATTCATCAGGTCCCAGTTCTTGTTCTGTAAGAGGCAGTGAAAAGGTCTCTCCAGCCTCTCCACAATTATCTCCAGATAGTTATGATTCTGTAAAGCTTTACCAAATGCATATCCAGTCATCTCTCAGTGGAAAATCATTCAGTTTAATCATTACTCATGCTGAAGCTATTCTATATCTTTGGTTATCCTTGTTCTTTGAATCTTTATGATTTCTGCTGTAAGCTTATTTTCTGCTGTAGTGAGACAAGAAAAATATCACAGTATTCTAAGGAGAAGATGAAGCATATATTTACAAAGTGGCATAAACATTTATTTAGCATTTGCTTTCTCTTCCTTTTGTAATAATTCTTAACATTCCTCTTGGTTCCTTGCTGAATGTTAAGCCAATGTTTAGACAGCACTACTTATCACAGCACCAGTTCGCTTGTGAGTGGTAATGGGGAAGCTGCAGATCGCCAGCTCACATGTGAAGTTAGGATTGTTTTCCCTCATGTGCATCATGTCATAGATATTTACAATGAATGTCAACTGCCCCTTCATCACGTAGTCACTGAGACCTCCAATGTCATTTAGCTGTCTTCAAATGCTCTAGTAAATAATAATATCAAATGCTCTAGTAAATAATCTCATTTGAAAACTGTCTCTCCTGGATTTATAAATATATGGATGAGGGATGTGGTTTAGGGGTGGGTTTGGCAGTGTTGGGTTGATGGTTGGACTCGATGATCTTAAAGGTCCCTTCCAACCTGGATGATTCTATCATTCCATCTTTTTCAAGAATGTCCTGTGCTCTAATATGAACAGAGGATCTGATTCTTTCTCCTCTATACTAAATACAGAGGTATAAATGCAGCCCAACAAGCTAAGTTAACACAAGTGTATTATACTGTAATGATGCTGTGTTACAATGAGTCATTTCTAATTACTAAGCTTCTGTTAGAGGAAGAAGTTGGAAGGAGCTCTCGTATGAAACAGATGCTTAGTCTGGAGGGCTGGGGGTAGACTGTGGTATTTGGCAAGAGAAGTTTTCAACATCCTTTGGTCTCACACTGAATTCACATAGTAAGAAAGCCAACAGCTGGGAAACGTTGTGTCAGAAGCGACACCAGTTGGGTTAAAGCAAGAAGAGGTTATTTTGTCTGAGACTATAGATATATGACAAAACAAAATGAAAAAATAACACAAATAAACTTAAAAGCAATGTTAAAAAAAATACACTAGAACTGTAAGCCATTCCCAGCCTAATTTCTTCTTGGCAATTTTGCAGAGAAGTGGAGGTGATTGGACCAGCCCTCCTCATACAGCTCAAGGCTCCAGGAAACAATAAAGTAGTAACTGATTTAAAAGCTGTGGTTTAATTCCCATAGAAGCAAAGATTTCTCAAAGCTCAAACAGCCTTCTATTAGGTATAATGGTTATGAATATGCTTTGATTCTGATAAAGTCTTCAGAGTAATTACAGACTATCAATTTTTATGTGTAGGAAAAAAGCAGTAACACAAGTTTGTAATACAGCAGAGATAAGAGACAAGAAATTATGTATTTTGAAATACCAAAAAAGATGTAGTCAGGATGACGCAGGATTAGGAGAGCTTAGAAAAGACTGTCACAGATATTGATTTGGAATGGAAACAATTAATAGTCATTAGCAGGATCTTACAAGACATAGGCACAGAAATAGAAATCTTGTCCCATCCTTACAATTCTTGCCAGCTCAAAGCTCCCTAGGGAGCATCACAACATCTGAGAGTCAGAGGTTACCTCTAGAGTAGCATTCTATTCCAGACCAAAAGTGCCCTTGATGAAACAAGTCCCCCAGTTGTCTCCAGTTACTACACGCTGGTTTGCACTGCAGGGCGCTCTCAGTGTGCATTAATTGATTTTCTTTTGGATGAGACTGAGATACAGTGCAGGACTTCACCTAATGCACTTCTACCGGATACACTCCAGCTGGTAACAGACATTCAGCTCCTGCAAGCCTAGAGCTGGCCTGAAACAATCTCTCCCCACTGCAACCACGTGGTGTGTGGGCGTCCTCAGCAACTTGCTACTAGCTAAGGTAGACAGAGCCAGAATAAGAGAGACTTCACTAGCTCACGCAGAGGAACAGAGCCTGTGTGCTACAGCGTACAAGTACGATGCTTTGCTCAGCCTTCAGAGCAACATGCTGCAAAATTCTAAAATTAAATAATTACACTTCCATATGCAGAGTTGAACTAAGTTTACCTGTATGGTGATACTCAAAATGCATGGATGAAATTGAATCTGATTAAACCTGCACCCAGAACAGAGCAATTCTGAGCAGGAAAAGTAGTTCAGCATGCGCAGCAAATCTCAGTTTTCCATACTAGGCCTGAAGTTAAGTTTTTCTCAGTTCAAATTTTAAGTCAGATGCCAGGGTCCTACCTGCTTTGGTGTTATAACAGATGGCAGTTCCAAGCTAAATCCCTTGAACACCGTTTAAGGTCAAGTCTTCAGCTCTTTGTCTCTCATGTTAGATTGAGGAACCACAATACCTTAATACACGTGTTGAGTACTAAGGCAGCCAGCACACACAGAAAAATCCGATTGTATGATTCAAGAAGCCCTTGCAGGCCTGTAAATACGCCAGCAGAGTACATATATCAGTCAGTCACTGTTATCATGTTTGGCCAGAAACATAGCCTCTTTGCAGGAGACAGACTCAAAGCTGTACCCAAGCATCTCCTAAAAAAAGATCAAAACGAACATATCCACAAAGGTTACAGCTAAAAACCCCTGCAATTTATCTTAATCCCAGACATTTTAACGGGTCTTTTCTAAGCATTATTCCATTTGTTCATAAACAGATCTTCAGCATAGACTACTTGGTGAAAGCATATTTACCCTTCTAGACAGAAAAAAGAGTGATATTGGCAAGACTGTTTAAATGAGGAATCATCTAGACTATGGAACTCCTGAGGCAGCTACAAGATAGATAACATCTAGCTTTTGGAATAAGGGCAATGAGGAAATTGTTTCAACAACGCAACAGTGAAACATATGGAGTTATTATAGACATCCACATAATAGCTGGGGACATGATAATTACAGTGTCAATCAAGGTGGAACAATGATCAGAAACAGAAGAAAGGGAAGGCAAAGATCCAAGTAGAAAATATTAATTTAATTCAAGTGAAGGCTGAAAGATGGTAAATACAAAAGGAATCTAGACAGATGACAGCAAAGATGAAGACTTCAGCAGCAGGAAAAATGAAAATTTTATAGTACAAGAAACACTTCAAAAGATCCTGCAGATAATTAGACTAACCACAGAGGGCACCGAAGGGCAGACAGCTCTGCTGAGACAACAGGATAACTTGGCAGTGGTCAGAGAAACATGATGGAGCTCTGCAGCAACCAGATAACAGTGCTCTGTTATGTGTGAGTGCAGTGCTTGCCATCCGATAAATGGACATAAAGTCATAGCTTTAACTCTCCTATTGTCTGACTTTCCAATGATCACATCGCTTTTTGTGCACTTTATGCTTTTCTAGCTGATCTCCCTGGCCTGGTCATCATGCACTTGGACATGCGAAGATAGCTCAGCAACTTCTTTACTGCAAGTAAAACGAACTCTCACTGAAGCAGAATGAAATTTTATAGAAACGGAGAAGGAAAACCTGGCTGCCGTGCTTGGCAGTAGGAACTAAATCACACAAAGATCCAGTAGCAGAAAATGGGACAGATGTAATAGAAAGGCGCTTTGCTGTTACATCACCGTGAACAGCATCTAATGGCCTACTGTGCAGGATGCTAAGAACGCCGATCTATGTTATGAACTTCAGCTCTCGCCCTGAGTCCAAATTAGGTGAATATGTACAAGGATACACACATAAAAATCCCTCGGTGTAAACCTTATAGAAAACTGAGGCCAGGTTGTAGACCAGACTACCAGAGGAGCACAAACTGCCTGGGTCTGTGGAAAGTACTGTTTTATTACGACACAGATTGTAGGCAGCAGATGACTATGTGCTTCACCATTTCCATAGTTATAGTAAGGCTTCCAAAGCACAAGATCTTGTACTGGGCAGATGATGTATTGATTAGGTAGGTATAACTCAACAAGCAAACCAATTTATTGCTATATTAGAAGTAGAGGACAATTAATCAAAAATATGTTCTGTTATGATGAAATGTCTAATTAACAACTATATAAAGCGGTATGTTTTTCCCACATAAGAAACTCTTGTGATCAGCTTTTGCATTTTGGTAAGTCCATTTTCTGTTGAACAAGTGAATACATTTCATCATTGTTGAAAAGTGTATTTAACAGACAAGGGATTCTTATGAGTTACAAAATGGCTGTAACTCAATGTTGAATGGACACGTTTTTGAAGTCATAGGGAATGAAACACAATCATTCCAGGTCTGGATAATGATAATTCCCAAAAAACTGGTCAGATGCCAAAGTCTAGGCTTCTTGAGATGGATATACCACATAAATATTTTTGAAGCAGAGGACTGTGTCACTGACGAGTATTCATTGCCTTCCGGAAAATCTGTTCACAAGCAGGACTTTTTCTATGCGACACACACTGCTGTGATTCACAAGGTCTCAGTAAATTTATGTGAGAGTAGAATGTTCAGAGCTATAAAGAGGGTACTGTGCCAAACGAAGCAGCCAAATGGTTTATACCACACAATATAAAGACTTGCATGGCAATCTTAGGCAGGTATTCACAACCAGACCGAGCCGGTGAGAAAGGCTGAGCTCAGATGAGTTAGGTGTTAACAATCTCTAACCTACACAGGTATAATCAGCAGGTTGTCAGAAGCATGCCTCAGGCCTAATGATGAGGACATTATTTGTCTGAGATATTTTTAATGGGAAATGGCAGAGGTAGTTCATTGTGATACTATCTTTTAAAATTAGTCATGTATAATCATCAGAAAACTTCCATTTGGGAGAGGTCTCATACGTGAGGCAGAAACTGGCTCAGAGTCTGCAAGACTGGCATATCTGTACAAGCCATTGTCAACCAAAATCTCGTCAGAAGAGCTCTGTCTGGAACGCTACTTTCTTGGTCTCACTGCACGTCTGGTGGTGCAACAGTTAGGAAGAGCCATTAGAAAGTAGGGAAACCAATGGATGACATCCTATTGCCCATGAAGCTGAATTACAGAACGTAGTGGACAGACTAAGGAGCAAGCCGTGACAGCCGGAACGGGAGCAGACGTACATCAGAAGTAACGCACAGAATATTGGTGCAAGGCTAGGATCTAAAGTGGCATTACAATTAAGAGCTGTTCCTATGCGTGGCTGCGGCTTAGCACCAGAAAACTCGGACAAATTGGTTGGGCTTTCCCTTCACAATTACTTCCGACAATGAAAACACAGTGGTGTAAATAAGATAAGCATCGTGGTCCTATTATGGCCTCTTTGCTGTGTTTGGCACTGCTTGTGTATGGTCTAGTCTGCAGCGGTTTTGGTGTTATTTTGTGAAAACAGCTTTTTATTTGGTACAATATGAATTTCACATAGCTGCATTGTAATCGGTCTCACAACAGGGAGAAAGCAGATAGTCTTACTTTACTCCTTTTATGTTTTTCTTTTATACGAAAAGGGGAGAAGGGAAGGGGCATAAGCACTGTTTCACATCTCAGGAAACAAGCTGCTTCCTTGGTCTTACTGAGATCTGGAAATTTTCCATGCCAGTAGAACACTTTTCTTTCTAGCACTGAAAGAATATTTATGATTTCTGTGCCTAATGTGATACTTTATTTTAACTGATATTTTATTTAAACCTCCTTGAAATAGGTTTACTTTTGCCATCTCAGATAAAATTGTAACATTAGCTGGATTTTTCATTAAAATATATTCTGTACAGAACTAACATAGATCTTAAAAGAGCTGGGATAGTCTTCTTTTCCTAACATACAAATCCATATGGTTTTCTGTCAGTAAGCTAAAGAGATAAAGTGAAGTGCTAATATTTATGCTGTGTTTTCATTTTTTCATGTTGTCACAGTTGTCTTAGACTAAACAAAACTGTTCTATTTTAAAGTAAGAGACTTTGTATATTTATTTTAAAGAATTAACAGAGCTTTTAGAATATTTGCTTTTAAGGAGTCTAATGGGAGATACAAATATTAAATAAATATGATAAAAGATAAATATATCTATTATCTAAATAAAAAACAAGTTAGAAGAATAGTTTGGCTATATATTTATTTAAACACTCATGCATAGCAAAGATGTTAACTATTTACAATAATAAATGTCCCCGTTATTTTATTGTCCAACATATTGTTTTATTTCATTTCCATTTCCACATATTATTCATAAGGAATAAGGGCGTACTATTTATGCATCTATATTTCCCCTTCAGTGACAGAAATTTAATAAATCATAACATGAGAGATAAATACACTTTTAGTCACTGCAGTGAACTGAAGGTCTGTACTTTGAAGTACCAATGTCAAACTCTACATTGGCTTTAGTGAGGTTCCAAAAAATGGGGTCAGGAAAGCTAGTGAAGTGTGGTGGTTGGGTTTGTATTTAGTTGGTGTCAGTTCTATGATCCCTGTGAACAGGGATCAACACGTCTCTTCCTCAGTTGTGTTCGTGTCACTGTTCTTGGGAGGCCCATGATCATTCAAATATCTGGTAAATTCCTTCTGATATATGGAGAGTACATAAACTAAATGGCAAGTTTATCACCACATATATTACATCTAACTGTCCGGTTGTGGTGCAGAATATTGACACATACAGCAGTAGCCAGGAAAATCAATCTTACCTAACAATGAATGACAGCAAACACTAAGAATTACTTTCTATCAATTAACTTAGGCAATTCTGTTGCTGTTCATGGCTTTTGTCTCTCCCTTTCACATCATTTCTGTCCTCATATCACATATCAAAACATTTCCCTGCAAGTTCATGTCCCTGTTTTAACTTCATACCAGTTTGTCTTATTATATATTCTGTAGATGTTTAGATCATGCTCCTGTATTATCTTCATCATCACTATTATGCATAAGGCTAGATAGTTACAGATCAGCATACACATATGAAAATGGCCTTAATTCAGATACTATAACTGCAAATAATGGTATTTTATATATATATATGTATGCTCTCACAGGACTTCAATTTACAAGTAAACATTATACAAGAGCAATTCCGTTGAATTGAATAGAAACTGCTTACCTACTTAACTTTAAGGACATGTCTAAATGTTTGCAAGATCTGATCTTTAGATTTCTTTAGAAGAGGAATAACTTTGCGTACTAACAGTATATTAAGAAAATCCCTCAGGTTTGTTCCTGAGGCAGAAAAGGTTGTGACCTGTTATGATTACTTGACAAACCAGTCACAGTTTTCCAGTTCATAAATAAGGCTGATTTCAAAGTTATTCGAGATTTGGAGATAAAAGAAGCATGAAGTCCTGCATTCCCCTAATATTCTCATAGCACTTTGGGCATGTGAAATGGGTGTTTTACAAGAGTTTAACATAAGAACAAACTTTTTGCTTCAGAATTTATTGCACCACGTAAATTTTAAATGTTATAACCCTGTGACAAATTTTTAACCATAAGAACTTAAGCTACATTCTGCCTAAAGAAGTGTAAATCTGGAATCTCTTTATTGTAGTTAATGGATATGTTCCAGATTTAAACCACTGCAAATAAGACTAGGGTTTGGCTTCACATCTTCAGTCACAATCAGACATTTAAAGAAGAGTAGGATATTCTGCAGACTATTTTTATATAGTTTTCCTTCGGAAGGAAATGTTTATGGCTGTTATGCTGTCAGTTGGAAAAAGAATGATCATTTATTCTTACCCTTGCAAAATTAGGCCGATAGCTTTGCTGCATAGGGTGAATGCAAGACTGAGTCATGGTTACAGTATGCTGGGTGTGGCTGCAAAAGAAAGAAATATTCTTTACCTTGACAATATTTGTTGTTACTTGGGGGGGGGGGGNCAGCACTGCAGGGGGGTCTCCCCAGAGCGGAGCAGAGGGACAGAATCACCCAGGGAGGGATGCAGTTTTCACAACAACAAGCATTTTTCCAGGTTCCTGACAACCGGGCTGCTGGGCTCAAGGACAGGTAGATCACACACTTACAGTCACCCTATCAGCCCATCTATGACTTCCAGGTTACCCACTCAAATCCAGTGCAGTTCAGCCCAGAACGGTTATCCTTACCGTCTTCAAGCTCTGTTTCTGCGTGTCAGCCGAGAGCGGCAGGACGTCCCCCGGCATCCATCAGGGCAGGGCCCATCCCGCCACCCCAGCCGGGGAGCAGGGCAGGCCGGGGGTGGCCGGGGCAGCCCCAGGCCCAGGCATCGGGCCGGGCCCGGTGGCAGGGGGGCAGCCTGTGGGTCAGGCCTGA
The DNA here is from genome assembly GCA_013397275.1 of Burhinus bistriatus. NCBI lineage: Eukaryota > Metazoa > Chordata > Aves > Charadriiformes > Burhinidae > Burhinus > Burhinus bistriatus. The sequence continues at coordinate 90,938 of VYXH01006062.1, forward strand.
GCCCCAGGCCCAGGGACGGGCTCGCTTTGGCAGGGCCAATGGCTCAGGCCCGGCGGCAGGCACCGGCCCAAAGTGGCTCCTGAGGTCCTGTCATGGCCTCCCCACGTGCCCCAGCGGGACAGGGCCTGTGGGATCCACCACCATGGAGACGTACTGGGCNCAGTGAATGAGTGTGTTCCCAGCAATTTAGCTGTGTATGCCAGCTGAGTAGAGTTCTCTATGAACATCTGGTACCAGAATAGTAGTAGCAAAGGCAAACAACAAATAGTCTAATAAAGAATCACAGGAAATCTTGAAGTTATAGGAAACCCCTTAGAATACACGCTAAGTTTGAAAGTCCCTAAAACAGAATCGTAGAATCGTAGAATGGTTTGGGTTGGAAGGGATCTTTAAAGGCCATCCAGTCCAGCCCCCTGCAACGAGCAGGGACATCTTCAACTAGATCAGGTTGCTCAGAGCCCCGTCCAACCTGACCTNAAACCTGGTCTGGAATGTTTCCAGGGATGGGGCATCCACCACCTCTCTGGGCAACCTGGGCCAGCGTCTCACCACCCTCAGAGTGAAAAATTTCTTCCTTCTGTCTAGTCTAAATCTGCCTTCTTTTAGTTTAAAGCCATTACCCCTTATCCTATGACTCCACTCCCTGATCCAGAGTCCCTCCCCAGCTTTCCTGGAGCCCCTTTAGGGACTGGCAGGGGCTCCAAGGTCTCCCCGGAGCCTTCTCTTCTCCAGGCTGAACACCCCCAACTCTCTCAGCCTG
>VYXH01006062.1:92414-122160 GCA_013397275.1 Burhinus bistriatus
GTCCATGTCCTTCTTCTGTTGGGGGCCCCAGCGCTGGCGGCAGCACTGCAGGGGGGTCTCCCCAGAGCGGAGCAGAGGGACAGAATCACCCAGGGAGGGATGCAGTTTTCACAACAACAAGCATTTTTCCAGGTTCCTGACAACCGGGCTGCTGGGCTCAAGGACAGGTAGATCACACACTTACAGTCACCCTATCAGCCCATCTATGACTTCCAGGTTACCCACTCAAATCCAGTGCAGTTCAGCCCAGAACGGTTATCCTTACCGTCTTCAAGCTCTGTTTCTGCGTGTCAGCCGAGAGCGGCAGGACGTCCCCCGGCATCCATCAGGGCAGGGCCCATCCCGCCACCCCAGCCGGGGAGCAGGGCAGGCCGGGGGTGGCCGGGGCAGCCCCAGGCCCAGGCATCGGGCCGGGCCCGGTGGCAGGGGGGCAGCCTGTGGGTCAGGCCTGAGCCCCAGGCCCAGGGACGGGCTCGCTTTGGCAGGGCCAATGGCTCAGGCCCGGCGGCAGGCACCGGCCCAAAGTGGCTCCTGAGGTCCTGTCATGGCCTCCCCACGTGCCCCAGCGGGACAGGGCCTGTGGGATCCACCACCATGGAGACGTACTGGGCGCACAGGCAGAGGCGAGGCATTCCCAGAGAGGGGATGGTGGCGAGCTGAAGAGCCATCCTCATCCAGCCCCAGTGCCGCAGGGGCTGGTCAGGGGTGAACAATCACAGAATCACCTAGTTTGGAAGAGACCTTTAAGATCACCAAGTCCAACCATCAACCCAACACTGCCAAAACCAGTGAAGGTGAAGGGCGAAGCAGCAAGTAATCCACTCGGTGGTGACTACTTAGGCTTCTGGGTGTTTTTGGTCTAAATATCACTACTGATCTGTCTAACCTACCCTAAACTGAAAAATTACTGATACTAAGATTCTAAGAACACTAAGGTACTAAGAAATGTTTGACATATCTTGTGCATGTATCTGAACAGTACGTTCTGCATCAATTTGCCTTTTAAAAATCTGTTTGGAACAGGAAACTGCTAAGCAGCCCTCTAAACACTGCTGCAGGCCTGAGAGCAGCTTTGTCTCTGCGTCAGGGCTTAACAGATGGCGGGTCTGCCGAGACGAGACACAGAGCACAAGGCAGGTGCCGGGGTTACAGCTTGTTCTTCCAGATCTCAGGGAAGAACAGGAAGCTCTTAAAAGTTTGTCTCTTTAACATTTCCTTTATTAGCACGCTTGTTCTATATTTGTTTTGTATTCGCCTCTGCCAGTAAACACCTTTCAGCATGACTCCTAACAATAAATTACCTTATGAATCGGCATACTTGGGATGGATTTTAAAGTGGAGGCTGCCTTTTACCAGCTTAACCGAAGATTGTTTTCAGCCTGCATAGAGAACATGTCCCAGAGAAATACCTGCATGCCAAAATTCAGACCTGATGCTTTTCAGCCGAAGTTCTGTAATTTAGTTCCCCTATGAAGCTTCTCACTTCTCATGTGAGGAAGCATAAAGGCACATGTGAGGGGAAACTCAGGCTAATATGACTTCAAGTCTCTTTTATTTCCTTTAAGCTCTTGCATCCAACAAACGCTGCCAGGTCACATGAAATCCCTCCGAGCTCTTCCCAGAGGATTCTGGCCACACATTGCAGCAGAATCACAAATTTTCTGTTCTCTTCTTACTCTCTCTTATTCTTACCAATTCTTTTTAATGAGACACACACACAAAAAAAAGGCAAACAAAACATTGTGCACCAGTCAATTTGATACAATGAAAAATTTCTTCTGGAGACCAAAAATTGTTTTCCAGGAGCCTAGTTCACACTCTGTTTCCACAGCACATTCAGGAATATGAGACAGCAAGCACCACAATATGTGCTGAGTGTTTCACCTACTGTCAATGAAGGGAACCAGAGTTATTCTGGACAAGTTGCTCCTTCTGCTTAAGACTGTGTTTCCCTAAGGTTCCATTTGATTTCCTTTCTGCCCTGAATATCGCTCCTTATCCCATTTTAAGAGCACAGTTGTCATTTCATCATTAAAGTAGTACATTTTCTAAAAAAGCATCTCCATTAGGGTCTGTGAGAAAAATTCCTGTACTTTCTTGATGTATGATAAATGCTGAATGTACTGCAGTTAAATGGAAGTACCTTTGAGTAAGCATCTACATTTGGAAAAAAAAAGCATATAAAATTTTTAAAAGCACAGTAATAAAATTAAAGCATTTATGGCTTCAAGGACACCTACAATCTTGAAGTAAAGAGCGTGGAGAGTTACATGACCAGATGATGTTCCCTGGTTTATGTTGGATGATGCTAGCCATCCTGCAGTAGAGAAAAGAGAAACATTACTTCTATGCTGTCAACATCCCATCTTTGCTCCATTTATCTTTGTGGAGGGTCAAGCATCAGACAGAAGTCACATTGTAGCACTGGGATTACATGAGGTGTCACCTCAGCAGCAGATTTGGTGGCTTAAAGTCGTACGGAAATGGTCTTCCTCCCCCTCAGTAAATTCACATTTGTGCCTATGTGACTAGAAACTTCAAATCCCCACAGATGTGCACCATTTTTCAATTTGTTGCTCAGCAAATGCTCATTCAATAAAGACTGAGCAATTCAAACTGATTTTCATGTGCCATCTTTCCTTTGCTTCCTTTCTTGGGCTCTCCCACTCTGGCTCCCAGCTTCTTGGAAAACAAGATTTAGTCAGGTGATAAAGCATGATCAAAAATGTTTAAAGTTCTACAATTTTCCATTTCAAAAGATTACAGGTAACTTGTCTTTTGCTGGTGAGTTTACTTTTACATTTTCAAAATATGTATAGAAGATTATTAAAACAACTATCAACAGGACTAGTGAGTAGTCCAAAGAAATCAGGACAACAGACAATACTTTCATAGAATCGTAGAATCATAGAATTGTTTTTGTTGGAAGAGACCTTTAAGATCATCAAGTCCAACCATCAACCTAACACTGCCAAGTTACCACTAAACCATGTCCCTCAGCACCACGTCTACCCAGCTTTTAAATACCTCCAGGGATGGTGACTCCACCACTGCCCTGGGCAGCCTGTGCCAATGCTTGACAACCCTTTCAGTGAAGAATTTTTCCCTAATATCCATCCTAAACCTCCCCTGGCACAACTTGAGGCCATTTCCTCTTGTCCTATCGCTTGTTACTTGGGAGAAGAGACCGACCCCCACCTGGCTACAACCTCCTCTCAGGGAGCTGTAGAGAGCGAGAAGGTCTCCCCTCAGCCTCCTCTTCTCCAGGCTGAACAACCTCAGTTCCCTCAGCCGCTCCAGACCCCTCACCAGCTCCGTTGCCCTTCTCTGGACACGCTCCAGCCCCTCAATGTCTTTCATGTCATGAGAGGCCCAAAACTGAACTCAGGATTCGAGGTGGGTCCTCACCAGTGCCGAGTACAGGGGGACGATCACTGCCCTAGTCCTGCTGGCCACACTATTGCTGATACAAGCCAGGATGTTGTTGGCCTTCTTGGCCACCTGGGCACACTGCTGGCTCATATTCAGCCAGCTGTTGACCAGCACCCCCAGGTCCTTCTCTGCCGGGCAACTTTCCAGCCACTGTTCCCCAAGCCTGTAGCGCTGCATGGGGTTGGTGTGACCCAAGTGCAGGTGAACCTCACACCATTGGCCTCAGCCCATGGATCCAGCCTGTCCAGATCCCTCTATAGGGCCTTCCTACCCTCAAGCAGGTTGACACTCCCACCTAACTTGGTGTCATCTGCAAACTTACTGAGGGTAATTTCAATACATTTCTTTTAATTTTTAATATGATGTTCCATGGAAACAAAACTTAATGTGAATGTGTTTTCAGTGTATTTTTTTCTGACTGTTTGGTTTCTCCTAACAGCTCTTGAACAGTTTGGCAGATTTTAAACAAATCTTGTAGAAGGGTGGAGGTGGTTTCCATGAAAATAGATGGCCAGGGAGAAAATCCAGACCATGCAGCTTTTCAAACTTTGAGAAAAGATGCAGAGTCAGTTCGTACATTATTAAACACAAACAAATCCACATGGGAGAGACATCTTATAAATATGCCTGCCATAGGAAAAGTTGCTGTCATTTTTAGAAACCAAAACAAGTCAAATGTGAGGCCCACATTTCTAGCAAAACAGGCTGGTCTTTGTGATCATTGAGCTATCTGGACCAAGAAACCACAATATTTTTGAAACAAAGTAAAAATATCTACCACTTTTTTGTGAAAATAGACTTTTTGAAAATAGACTACTCCTTGCTGGACAAATCAAGCATTATTACTTGCCGTCTCTCTACGAATTATGTTGATCCTTATAAGAATCTAAATTTATTTTGCTTCTTTAATCATTGGTTCATGCCCAAGCTAATGTTTGCTGGATTGATTCACTGGATTGTAAATCATCTAGGGCAAAGACAGCATTTAAATTTTAGAAAGTGCTATTCAACTCTGAGTTACAAAGAAATTACTAGGACCTCAGTGATATGTTAATTCAGGAGAAGCTGGTAAGTAAAAGGCTTTAATCTTTATTTTCTTCCAGAAAAGCATTTTATTTTCTTTTATCTAACTCTACTGTTCTTAATAGATCTTATTTCAGCTTTTTTTTTGTGCCAACTGTTTGCCCCTACATCTCTGTTCCCTACAAAAGTGAAGATATCTTAGAAAAAGCTGGATTTATTTTTCCTCAGTATAATGCTGTCAGCAGAGCAGAGGTTTTATCTGCAAGGAAAACATTACAGCATATGACACTGCATCTCGTATTAGTCTACTACGTAAAAAACAAGTGGGTGTAAGTTCACAACTCCTAATGTTCTTCTGCAATACATCTTGGGCAGAGCTTTAAATCTTTCATTAGTGACAGTCAAAAGTAAATAATCTATCGTGAGTGATGTAATTTTCAAAACTTCTTTACTTTCTCTTTGCAAACGTCATAACAAAGTTTGATGGCAGCTTTTATAGCTGAAACCTCACAAAATCCCTGTTGGTAAAAATAATTTGCTGTTTGAAAAAAAGTACTTATTATCTATAAATACAAATGAGACCATGGGTTCCAGTGAACTTATGGTCAGGTCACCCACAGATTAATGGAGTTTAAGACTAGAAGAAACTATTAAGATAATTTGTTATGACCCGATAGACATGGCAAATCGGTAGCAGATCAGCAAGTAAACGCTGCATCAAGCCAGCAACTTGCTCTTGAATCGGAATATGTTACAGTACGGAAGAATTTAACTTCTGCCAGTTAAATTATAGGAGGTTAATGGGAACATGTGCTGGGAATACATGCTGGGAAGACAGCTTGGAAGAGAGTCTTTGCACCTGGACCCTTGCTAATAAAAGCAACACAACATCAGGCTCATTCGGTAAACTATATTTAAAGGGAAAAAAGCTGCTGCTAGAGAAGTACACCTACAGGGCTAGGCTTTCTGCTTCTTTTGGGCTAGCCATCCTCACTGAGAGATGCAAATCCCTTTTCTTCAGATGCAGGTGTAGGCTGGTCATCCTTGCAGGATGGCTGTGACTACTTGCAGAAGACTTTATTAATAGTTAGCAATATTCTTTTAACATCCAGTCCAAGATTTTTCAGGGTCAGCCTATATCTATTTGTTCTTGTGCCAACATTGTTCTTTAACTTAAACAGATTTGTTCCCTTGTGGTGTTTATCCCTGAGGAGAGCAATCTTATCCCCTCTCAGCCTTCCTTTTGCAAAGTTAAACAAGTCACACCCTTCCACCTACTCTCATTAGTCAGGTTCTTCATTCCTCCTGTCACCCTAGCAGCCTTCTCTGCAAATGAACTAGTTTCAGTTCATTTTTTGGCATGTCTGTGACTGGAGTTTTCACTATCCCAGATGACTGCACACCAAGGCCTAACACCATCGACCCGTTCCTTGGCTCTCTTCCTGGAATTCTCCTGGTAGGGAATTTTTCAAAAGCATGTTTTTCATGGCTCCATCCCATTAGCAATTTACAGCCATGCTGTGATCATCAATAATGCCTTGTATTCCTCCTCCTTAACTATTTCCAACTAAGAAGGTGCAAACTTACCGAAAATCTTCTTTTTATCAACCCCCAAATCATGTGCTTATTGATAACCCTTGGTGAAACTCCATATGCATGATGTTCTGGACCAAATTTCTTCTGGATAGATCAAACAGTAGCAAGAGACATGCATGCATGGGTAAGAACAGTTAAAGATAAAAGCGTGGAATGAAATTGCTAAATCTTCTCATTTAACCACAACAGGATTAAGCGTAATGCTTGCTCATACAATAATAAACATTGAGAGAGCGAGAGAGAGAGAGAAAACAACAGACTTAGCAGCATCCAAGTGCAGAAAAATATAAACAAATATTGTAAATCAATCCACAGTGGATTAGTTCTCTTTTCTGGTAAAATGTTTTAAGTGTGGTAGGGTTTTTGTTAAATACCAAAATACTGAATACGGTGAACTTAAAAATTCTGCATGCTTTCATACCTTAGAAATAAGGAAAGGATGAAACCAAATAAAAATTTTATTTGCCAAAATATGAACATATGAATAGCAAGCACCAGCCTGTGTAGAAAAGGCTGTTTGAGATTAAAGTTGTGAAAAAAGACTTCACAACTTGCTGACTGTATCTGCCACCTCTTAAGTGAACATCCTCAGCAGTGGAAGGTGTGCTCAACCTCTCCTTGCAAACGACAGTAATTAAGCCAATGAGGTGAAATGGGAATCAAGGTGCCTCATTTCTATAGTGAATGTCCCAATGACCAAACAGAATCACTTTTCTCCTTCTTGCTTTTTGCGTCTCACACTTTTCTTTCTAGCTTCCATAAGACGGACCAGAGCAGGAGTAGTTAAGACAGCCATTCAGCACCCCGGTAGTCAGGATGCTCTTTTGGGAGCTGCAGGACACGATTTCAAAATCTCTCAGACAGAACAGAACACCACGCACAGAGCCTATGTCTGAAAACCCTGGCCACCTGGCAAAAGGAAACAAGATCTTTCACTGGTTTTGTGACTATGCGCTTTCCTTTCTTTTGCTTTGCTGACAAAACCTGGAAAGCATTCCTTTTGAACAAAGTGTTTTACTAAGAAGTGGGGGAGGAAAGTAATGATCAAGTACATTTCAGTACAGCAAACAACAAGACATTTTAATTCAATAGAAAACATCTTTTTCTTTAAATTTTCTCGTTCAGCAGCAAAAACAGAGGATCTATTTTTTGCTTCCTTTTCCATATCTTCGTCTCCACAACGTCTTGCAGCTGCATGTTTTGACACTTTGACAGAAACTTCAGGGTCTGCCCAATGGCCGAGGAATGACTCTCGCACTTGGAAGTACTGCCTGAGGCACGGGGTCACGTAACTGCTTATTAAAGGGACCTCCGAGCTTGAGCCTGAGCTAAGTTTTCCCTTACTTTTCAGATCCTTATGTGTACAACAGGGAAAGAACCATTCTGCAGCGCCTTGTTTCTTATACCAAAATGCTGATTACTGCCACTGGGGAATACTAGCCCTTTGATCTGATTCGGCAGAGAATGTCGTTATTATGCTGTTACCTGTTATGGAGCTATTCCTCAGGCACTGCCTTCAGCTCTTTCAAAAACTGCAGCTGATCAGCTAGAATTTCCCCAATAACAATCTAAAAACAAGACAACTGTGTTTCCTTGTGCATTCATGCAAATTTAAGGGCAAAAGACTACCACATAGGGATGAATTCTTTTGATGGTTTACACTAGATGAATTTTACACTTTACTCTCCCGGATGAAATCCTGGATCTTTTCTTCAGTTTCTTCACATCACTAAAGAAACACGCTGCACTTACATCGACCACACCTTCTGTGTTCACCATGGCTTTTTGTTCAAAGCCTTTTTGTTCAGAACTGTCACATCAATGCCTCTGGCTTCTTTAATACGCAACACTTCAGCCCCTTTGGTTGTGACCTGGGATCCCTTCCACCCAAAATATAGCTTCTGGCATCAGACGTCCCCAAAGAAACACACCGCTGACTTCCTCAAAGAGGGTCACTGCTTGAAATGTTCATTATGAACATTTTCTCAAGCAGCAGGAACTGTATTTTGAATATTAGACAGTTCGGTTCCTGTTATTTTCTGTACAGTTCTGCAAGGTCTTGGAGGTTATCTGTCCTTTGTCCTAGCTTAGAGAATGCGCTTTTGTAAGCAAGTAGATTTAGCTAGAGAAGTAAAGCTGAAGTCAGTTCAGCCTTTTTTTCAGGAATGTGAGGTATATATGATTTTTAAATTCTTATCCATTGCATATTCAATCTGAATTCTCAACAGAGTAATGCCAGCCTGTCAAAGTAGTGACTAAATTTGTATTAACAGAAAGTTTAAATTCCATAAAGAATGTTTCACAAGATTCTTTTTTTCAGACCAAATCATTCCTTGGATTTGTATAAGAACAGTGTAAGCATGAAGAAGATTTTTCAATTACACCATTCAGCAGTGATTTTGTAGATGTTCTTAATGATAATTTGGTTTATTTAGGATTTCTATTTCCTGAAACATTTTTATAATTGTGGTTGTTATTTTCATTTCACAATTAGAGGGTGGTGTATGAATTTACTTTGACTTGACAGCATGCAATTACGTGAGGCAGTGTATATGATTATGATTGTGTCAAAACCAGAAAAAGAGCAAGGAGGTTAAAAGAGTTAGAGGAACGCATCTTTTTAGGCCCTTTTCGTGGTCCTAGCCACAGGATTAAAAAGCAGAGGCATATGTTGCTTAAGCTACAATGAAAAAAAGTTCAATACGGGTTTTGTAGCAAAATTTAAAGACTAATACTGTCTGATACAGATACTGTCTTGAACACACATAGATTTCAGTGATGTCTGTCAGGGTTTTTTGCACCTTTCTTTCCCTTGCATTGCTGTTTCCTGATGATGTTTTGGCTGCTGAACACTCAGAAATACCAGTTTGCTAGAAGGGCAAGTAATATGAATCACTTTGGGTTTTAAAGTGACATCATCCACCTGAAAAATAGGTCTACATACATTTTAGGAAACTTCTCATAAGGCATGCTAAAATTTATCATTTTACACTCCCCGTGAAGTCTTATTATCACGTTCCAAAACCTCAGCAGAAGCTTCTCAGGCCTGGTCATTCATGACGTTATACTTTTCCATAGACACTGTTGAGAGAGTGGTGTTCTTCATCTGTTGCAAATGCACCACTTAATACCTGTTCTTTTAGGACCTGTTCTCTTTACCGTGGTTTTATTTATTTGATCTGAGAGGCAGTACCATCCTACAGACAGTTGTTGGCGTGGTAGGTAATCGGTTGTACTCTGCCAACACCATCTCTGTACAGTCGTGCTCCTCTGGTGGGACTACAAAGCCTGGCAGCTGCCCTTTTTAACAAAAGAGACTGTGGGGAACCTGTCACTGGAGGCAGCAGCAGTAACAAAGCATTTAATGTCTCTGCTCTTCCCAAGAAGAATCCACACACATTACATGACCAAGTTCATGGCTTTGAGGTGTTTGCAATTATATTTTTGCTGCCTTTAAAAAGACTTGCTAAAGTCAGTTGAGCCATGCTGCTGGAATGGGCTGATGAAATCATGAGATGCAACAGTAAATGTTATATTCAGATCACTAGCGGACACAGAGCTTGCCTCCTTTTCTCCTGAAGTAACCTTCTGGGGCATATTTGTTCTGTGATTGTTTTCAATTTGGTTTATCATACCTAATGTTCCCACCCTTCTGGGATCACAGCCAAAACATCTGCACAGCTGGCAAATGACAATCATGCCCCTCAAGAGTGCTGGGTTCCAAAGCCGACAGAATTTAACAGTTACAAGTGGAGATGGTCTCTACTGAGTACTATGTCACTTGATCTTCTAGTAGAAAACTCCTCTGGCTAGGTGCTGTGGAAAAAAATCAAAAAACCATTCTTGCCCGAATTGAAAGCAGACCACTGTCACAGAATGAATCGCTAATCTCTGGGAAATGGCCGGCAACACTTGGTCCTTTGGAGAAGTTATCTCAGGTGACCCTAGACTGATTAGAAATGCTCTTCTTCCACATCATCAACATTCTCAAAGTGACAGGCTGTGCCTTAAGGTCAGAGTTTGGCTTAGGCTAATTCATATTCACTGATTCTTGGGATTCATGTTGCAAAACTTCCAAATTAGCTGTTCCACTGAGCAAGCTTCCGGAAGCGGAGGACTCCTTTCTGTTTCTCCTTCTGAAGTGCTGCTCAGAGGAATGCTGCCTGTGAACAGCCTGTACTGCTGTTCCTAGAACCATAAATACAGCTTGTGGCTTTGGGAACTGTGAGGTTGCCAGATCAAGCAGCAATATTGCATTATCAGAGGTAGTTCTCTCTCTTCCTTCAGACTAGGAAAATTAATAACTCCCAATCCTCTTTTTCATCACTCAAGAAGTGTACTTATGTATGCAATCAGCCTGCTCTTCTAGAGAATCTTCTTCAGTGACTGCTGCTTCTACTTCTGCTCCTCTGGGCAGCCCCTTCCCCGCACGACCGTAAACAGGCACAGTTTCAAATGGACAAACTTACAGCTACGATAAGGGGCAGATTTGAAGTGTTATCTCAGTTTGCTACGGTGAACCACGTGTCTCATCAGTGTGAACTCCCACAGCCAACAGACGTGTGCAATAACGTGTAACAGAAGCAGAACCTCCTGAAATCAAACCAAAACGAAATAGTAAAGCCACAATTACACCAAATAGGCAACACAGTTTTTATTAGCTCAAGCATGATACTAGAAATTTTTGTGAAGCCAATACAAATCATGTGGCTTCAGCTTACCAGTATTTTCTGTGGAAAAATGCCATTTGTGAAAAATTTGGACTAGCTTTAGTGAAAACTTCTTGCAAAGTGCAGAATAGATTTATAAAAATTCAGACATCTAATCTTCAGAGTATTCTCTGACTGCCTGAAAAATCTGTCCTCTATTCAGATGTGATACAATGGTGTCAGCATTTAGGAACAAACTGAGGAGCTGAAATCCTGCTGAAGACACGTGAGTGAAGAGTCACTTGATTGCACTTGTGCAGTAAAGAATCTATATAGCAACTATTGGCATACAGTCACCACAGCTAAATTAAATGCAGGTAATGAATCCATTAAGTAAACTGAAATGAGTAACAGACTCTCATGTGCCAGAGGCAACATTTTTTTTAAGTGTTCCATCTTCCAAATACAAATACAATATCTTCTTGGAGTCATCCTGAGGTAATAATTCATTTCTTACTCTGTAGCTGTAAACATCCTGGTATGACAGACAAAATATTTAAATTATTTTTGATTAATCACCTTACATTATTCTGTGGCTAGGATGCCTTTAGCATGAGTTGCTCTGAGGTGAGAGAGCACTAGGCTTAATCTACAATGGATTGACAATTAATCATTTATGTGATAATGTCCTGGTTGGAGGTACAAACATTTAGCTCAAACATTTAATGTTACCACGAACTCATTAACTCTTTGTCTCCGCCTACGCATATGTATGACACACAAACACATGCACATATGTGCTCTGTCACCTCAGCATAATTCTTGGATCTCAGGATTGTTAGGACTATCAACAGGATGTGACAGTCTTTATGCCACAGAGAAACTCGTCTACTTACAGGAAAACTCCACTTGTTGCACTAGGGCAGACTTGTGTCTCAGGGTCATGTTCACGGTTCTGTTTTCACCGCTGCTCCTGAAAACCTGGATTTCTTGAATGCCCTATGTCATATCTGTCAATGAGTATCTAAGATTCCTTAAAGCATCTAAAATGATGTGGATGCTTCTGTTTAAGCAGCGGAATCCTTCCCATTATTGTCTCTAAACTGAAGTAAAGTCTTGTATTGGGTTTGCGTGGCAGGGTTTTGGTAGTTGGGGGGGCTACAGGGGTGGTTTCCGTGAAAAGCTGCTAGAAGCTTCCCCCATGTCCAATAGAGCCAATGCCAGCCGGCTCCAAGATGGATCTCCCATTGGCCAGGGCTGAGCCCATCGGCAACAGTGGGAGCACCTCTGGGATAACATAGTTAACAAGGGAAAAAGCCCAACAACTGGTCAATGGCAACAGAAGCTGGAGAGAGGAGTGAGAACATGTGAAAGAAACAACTCTGCAGACCACAAGACCAATGAAGAAGGAGGGGGAGGAAGCACTCCAGGTGCTGGAGCAAAGAGAGATTCCCCTGCAGCCCGTGGTGAAGACCATGGTGAGGCAGGTTGTCCCCCTGCAGCCCTTGGAGGTCCATGGTGGAGCAGATATCCACCTGCAGTCCGTGGAGGACCCCACGCCATAGCAGGTGAATACCCAAAGAAGGCTGTGACCCCATGGGAAGCCAATGCTGGAGCAGGTTCCTGGCAGGACCTGTGGCCCTGTGGAGAGAGAAGCCCATGCTGGAGCAGGTTTACTGGCATGATTTGTGACCCCCCATGCTGGAGTAGTCTGTTCCTGAAGGACTGCACCCTGTGGAAGGGACCCATGCTGGAGCAGTCAGTGAACTGCAGCCTGTGGGAAGGACTCACGTTGGAGAAGTTCATGGAGGACTGTATCCCGTGCGAGGGACCCCACGCTGGATCAGGGGAAGAGTGTGAGGAGTCCTCCCCCTGAGGAGGAAGGGGTGGCAGAAACAACATGTGATGGACTGACCACAACCCCCATTCCCTGTACCCCTGTGGCACTCAGGGAGAGGAGGTAGAGAAATAGGGAGTGAAGTTGAGCCCAGGAAGAAGGGAGGGGTGGGGGAAAGATGTTTGAAGATTTGGTTTTATTTCTCATTACCCTACTCTGATTTGATTGGCAATAAATTAATTTCCCCAAGTGGAGTCTGCTTTGCCCATGACATTAATGGGTGAGCAACCTCCCTGCCCTTACCTCAACCCACGCACCTTGCATTATATTTTCTCTCCACCATCCTGCTGAGGAGGGGAGTGATAGAGCGGCTTTGGCGGGCACCTGGCATCCAGCTGGGATCATCCCACCACAAGGGTATATTACAGAGTAAAGTGCGGGTCAAAGATTCAGTTCAGTATTTGACCTTTGAGCATTAACTATTTTGATGGTCTCCGTCAAGAATTCTTAGGGAGCAGAAGATCATACCAGAATAGCCACTGTTCAGAAGTCAGGATAGTGGCCTTCTTTATTAGTACATCTAGACAAACCTGATGACATACTCCCTGTTATCTCTGAACTAAAGGGAAAAAAATAGTCATAAGGGGTAAGTTTGCATTTTTGTTGTGCCAGTGACTGTGCTAAAGATACTCTATAAACGTACAAACTAAGTGCTTACAATTGGAATATGAAGTTGACATTTTCTGACGTATTTGGATAGTCTAGTTTCTTAAACATTTGGAAATAAGACATGAGCCTATTTTCTTTGGAAATTTGGAAGAAACAGAGGTTTAGTTGCAACTTCCCTCTCACAGGATACTCCATCTGTATTTCACCTTTATGATTTACTAAATTGTGGTTACCACATACTGTGTGTTTATTTCCTTTTCTCGTTTTCTGGCTCTTTCTCTCTAGTTCTGGTTTTCTTAATCTACATTAATTCTGACTCCATGTGCCTTTCATAATTACAGCAGTGCAAATTCAGTTAGATTCTGTGACCAAAAAATACTATCTGACTCCAGCAAATCAAACAGAGAATAGTTGTCTCAAAGTAGGCTGATACTCAGCTGTATTTATTTACCTCATTTTTTCCCCAGAAAAACCCTTTCTAAACACTACTCACAATCAGTTAATGTCATGGTAACTTGACATCTACTGCTGATACCACTTACAGGTTAAATGAACAACAATAAGCCCAAATAAGAATTCAATAGACTCCCAGATCTTTCTACTTTACTTCTACATCTATCCCTCTTATTTCATTCTGTGCTCTTCCTGAAGACAATGTTAGCAAGATCTAGATACAATAATTAATCCCTGGTTATGACAAAACGGATCTTCTAACTGGAGTTGATAATTTCAACATTTGTTTTATTCTCCACAGGGTGAGAAAGCAGTCATGGCAAAGAATTATTTAATTTAGAGTTTAAATGAACCATGTCGGTATATACTTTTAGCTTAAAAGCTTAAAAACAAATAAACAACAAAAATACCTCACATAAGCCTGGCCGTTTCTGCAGCTACATAAAACCATCATTTAGTTTAAAATATGCACACATACCTCAGGAAGCACTACTCAGTGTGCCCTCATTTCAAAAGAGGGGCAGTCCCCCATACCAAACCAGTACCACCGTACAGCCTCACAGTCCTGCAGCTGGGGCACTGGCTAGGGAGACATGGATTGCAGTTCATTCATTTTGTGGAACGTCTTGAACCCCTCGGCCCCGTATTCTATGGGAACACTCTAATCATTCGGGTTTAGAGGACAAACCAGAGGACAGCTCATCTCTCCTACCTACCCCGTATATTTAAAGAAAGTGGCCAAAACAACCATATTTTGTCTGAAGTTAATGCGAAGCGGGACAGATAAATACTTGAGCAGAGAAACGCCGATTTTCAGGCTATTGATTGAAGTTTCAAACAGCTGCAAGTCTTAATCTGAACAAGATGGCAGCCACTGAAGGGAAGAGTGGAATCTTCTCCGTTAGAGTTTTGCTGCCAAAAAGGTAGCCCCTAACACTGTTCAGCAGGGCTTTTGAGAACCACGGCCTTGGATTTAGATGCTTGAACCATCTACAGAGCCACTTTTGGCCCTTTGATATTTTTGTGGATCTTGGCCCGAAACTCCCTGAGCCTTGGTTTAGTCTAGAATAATTCTAGTACTACAAGAAACTGTAGAGGTCTACTATGGGAAAGTTACTACTGCCTTTGACCCCCACGCTACCTGCAGTGAGGCGTGCCAGGGGTTACTGGTGGTGGTAGCACTGCGTGAGCTACCATGAGGATTGCTTCCTCGCTAATAATGGTTGAAATATGTAGGGCAAAAGGCTAGTATAGACACATCTCTGATTGTTTGGGCTGATTATTTGTTCTCAGAGCAACAGAAGGAAGCTATGCAATGAATTTGTGCAATAAATTAAAAGTGTTAAGCAAAGTGTTTTCCTGATTACTGATATTTTCTCCAACTTTGCTGATTTCTCCATCTCTCTCTCCCTTTTGAGTTTGCTACTGTGTTAGCTCTGCCTGATTAGTCATATACCGATGTGAATCAGCATGAAATAATCCATGTGTGTCTTAGCTTCCTTGGATTAAATTTAGTCATGCAATATTTGATTTGTCTTGATTCCTAGATTCCTAGCATATGATTTTGAATTTGCACATAGTTACTGTCTAAATTTTTGGACATCTTTGCTGGCTGTTGAGACATCCTGCCTTGAACTTTCTCTGCTCCAGATGCCAGATGTGGTTAGTAACTTCGAGCCAGAGCCCAGAAACTAAAAAAAGGCCAAAACAGATATGGAAAAAGAACCTACAGTGGTGCCAAGATCCACCCTCACTTTTCATGTGTAGAAGGTACTCTGAAAACTTTGAGCAAACAAATGCTCATTCCACAGGCCCCGCGCTGCAAAAGAATGTCCTCAGAAGAACTGGCAAAAGGCAACGTGAAGGCTCCAGCCCTGCAGTCCACTTTGCGCTTACCCACCTCTCATTCAGCATATACAGAGATGGTCTTTGTGCCTTATACCTGGGATGTCCCTACATAACTGATTTCAAGAGAACATATTTCTCACATACAGGAGACAGACATAATTAAATAAAAAAGAATAACCAGGTTTACTTGTAAAACAAAGAGCCCAAGAGAAAAGAAAAAAAATATATTCAGGAATAGACCATCCAATGATAAGAAGAGGCACTGCGCTATTCTCCTTCTTCTTTGTGAAGAATACTCATTCTTTTTCATAATTCAAGTAGGTCAATAGGCATTAACAGAGGCAGAGAATATTTTTAGCATATTTTTATTGCCTCATAACTCTATAATTTGTGAAAATAACACATTTATGAAAGTCTGTTTCAACCAGTGCTCTTCTCTTCCTTCATCCCCTATAAAATATTGGCTGGCGGTTCTTTTAAACCATATTATAAACTCTGTGGTTGAATTCTCTTTACTGTGGGGGATCATGATCGTACCAGATTCTCAGTCCTTAGAAGCATGAGCCAATAAATACCTCCAGCTTGCCTGAAATTTATTTAGAATCACACAGAAACTGGATTTATAGGCTTGACCTTAATCTCACTAAATTCAGGAGGAGAAAGAACAAAAACTCTTACTGTAAAAATGCTAAAACTATCACATGTCAGAATCTCTTTCTTCTCATTTAAACAAGAAATTTTTTTAAAGTTATAGAATCAGATAAGTTCATTAAAAGACACTTTGAGATACATATATATGCTTTTCTTGGCACTGAACTCTATCAGCCCCACCTAATGTCACCTAAGCCAGGAAGAAAAACATAAACTCACTCTGTAAATATTGTTGCCCTTTTGCCAGGTTGTACCAGTTTGGGGAGTTCGTAATGGGCTAATTTATCTTTCAAATAGAAATTAGTGACATGGAGAACCGGACTACTTCCTAGGTATAGAAAGGTATGCAGGCTATGTATACATGCACATACACAGATAAATGTATTTTGATTATTGAATGCATGTTGATAGAGAGAAGGACAGAATGGAATATACCTAAATTTGGTTAAAAAAAATCAAACATTCTTCAAAAATAACCTGTTATCTCTTGAAAAATGTTCTGAAAAATGTGTGGAATAAATTTAGTTAACTTAGTACTGCCATAACACTGAAAACATGACTACTTGTTCTGAACAAAGTTCCACATATTCTAAAATCCTGTCTTTGATGGTAACCAGAACAGAACATATATATATATATAGTAATTCTTCCATATTTTGCTATCTCACTTTCAGTGATGGTAATTTCTTGTCTAATTAACGTAAATTTGGTTGATCATTTTTTGAACCCATGTAAAATTACCACGACATCCTATAGCAATGAGTTCCACAGTATAACTGCATGGTGTGTGTTGTAGTGACTCCTCCACCATTAACACCTGTCTTTTAAATAGGAAAATATTCCTTTCTAGTTAGACACGGGTGCTGAGAAGGGGTGCTGGAGCCAAATGAACAGACACCCAGAGCACAAAGCTCAGACCGATGCGGTGTTTAACATTTTTACTCGTAGGCTCTAAGCAGCTCAGCAGGAAAGTTTCTCCTTTAGGTCACCCACCTCATTCTCTCCATGAAGTGTATAGAAGGCTTATGTACAGAATGCCTCACGTAAGCGATCTGAATCGACCAGCTGGGACTAGGTGCCTCGTATCTTGGCATTGCATCGCTTACTTGGGGGTGGTTGAATAACCATTCTGTATTTTGGTCATTAACTGTAGATTTATACGTGTGATATATATTGATGCATAACAATGCCAACTGGCATCATGAGCCTGAGAAAAAGTTCTGTTGATGTGGACTTCTTTAATTTCAGTGCTGGATCGTGAATATCTTCAGATCACCAGAACGTTTTAATTAAACTCTGTTGAAGACTTCTGCTGCAATACTGTAAATTACCTTATAGATTTTGCTGTCTCAGCTGCTTAGAAATGGATTACGTAGTTCTTTGCACCTAGGCTGCAAAGCACAAGCCAACAAAAAACTTCCCTCCAAAACCAGGAGGATGGTGTCTTTTATCATATCTTGGTATATCTAAAAAACATTTGCACAGCACACACCTCAGTATCTTGTGGGAGCTCCGCGATATAAAGCAAAAGAAAAGGCAATAAGTGGAAGACATTAAAAATTATGGGGGGATTGAATGGAAGGTTTCACCTGTGGGAATGAAGTCTAGTAATATTACCTTTATTTGTTCTCCAGGCAGACAATCCATCTAAATGCATTTGTCTAATCAGCCTGGCTGAGAATTTCAAGTTGAATTTTATGGAAAATTCTCACCTTTCACAACTACTTTTATCACTATAAAGGAATTCATAGTCAGGAAATTTCACCATTATTCATGGAATATGAAATTGAAAATTCAAGGGAAAAACCTGCAAGGAAACTGAAACATATCAAGAAATATCATATATAGCAGAAACTACACTATGGCATAAGACAACTAATAAAATATAAAAGTCTAAATAAATAATAACAAAACAAATTCAGAATCCAACACATTCATTATGCCAAAAGAAATATTATCTTTACTAATAAAATAAGAACAGTCTTGTTCTAATAATTTTTTTCTTTGAAATTTGTCAAAATAAATGTGGTTCCATAAGAGATTTGGGCTTTCCTATACTGAAACACTGAACATCCCTACTTAGAGAGAAGAGTGACTTGAAACATGGTGTGGTACAGGGAGCCAGAAAGGTGGAATGATCCGGTCTGATTCACTTCACACCTTCCTCAGGTTCTCACCAGGACTTGTTCTAGTCTTACATGGTTCACAGATTTTTTGATAGAGTATTTCCCTATATTCATTTTCATATTCTTATTTTGGATTTTTAAGTTCTGTTTTCAGGGTTTTTTTTCCCTAGTCTTTTGAAGAAAATAAGAAGTGATCCTTAACATCTCAAACATTATGCTGTCATTCAGTAGTGTTACAATGCACGAAATAGTTCAAATAGGGCCAGTATTTCTCTCTCAACTGACAAAGCATTTCACAAAATTAGAAAAATTTATTTAATAGTATAATGTTAAGGCATTGACAATCACCATTCCAAGAAATGAGATTCAGTCACGTAAGGGTGAAGGTCTAGATCCATCAAAAGATGTCTGTACCTCGGTAGCTATGTATACGTTTCATTTATACAGAGCTGTTAACTCCATCAAGAGTGGTGCAGTATGAAATACCGGAGGGAAACGAGGTATCCCAATAAACGGTCTGCTCACCTTAAAACCAGATTGCTCAGCTCATTCGCTGCACGCGTTTCTAAATATGTTCAAAGGCGGTAAGCAGGGAACAATAAGAGGAAGGTATTGGCTGCGTCCCTGCCTTTGTATTTCACTTTGTGTCTGGCCTAATGAAGTGTGGTTGTTGCCCTGTACCGCAGGAACCCTAGAGGCACTTCAGCCCTGGAGCGGCTTAAATTACGGTGGGTGAAGGACAGCTCTCAAAAGACAGAGATGTGGAGTTGAACCTTCCCCTCTCCCCGACGGGAAAAAGAAATGAACTACAGACTAGGCAAATATTTTGCCACGGAGTTGTTTGGAAAAATAGGAGTTGCACAACACCACGATCTAGCGAGGGAGGCGTTGCCGTGGTATCACGTACAAAGCCCAAATCGGTGTCTGTGCCCACTGCTCGCACCGCAGCGTATAGGACCAGTCCAGAGGTGGGAAGATTTTACACAAATGGGTCTATGCACGTATTAGACAAAGTTTAACACACAGTTTACACTTTACACGTTAACACTGCCGGTGAGAGAGTTTTCCTGGCAAGAACAAAAACACCCAAGGGTGCAGCAGCTGAGCACGTCTTTGAAAACTCCTCAAGTCCGTTTGCAGATGTAGCTCTGCGTGACACGGCCAAAGCACACAAAAGGCGTGCAGCTGAGGGAGACAGGCAGGACATATCTGTGTTTAAATCTACAAAAGATCACAAGAATTAGGGATTCTTTTTAATTATCTTGTCCTATGCTGCATTAACAGTTTGAGTATACCAGATAACATATTTAATCCATAAAACAGGACTAGCAGCATCCTCACCTGTTCATATACGTTCATCTTCTCTAAGGCAACCGCTGCTTCATAATCTCAGCGCTGATATATTCCTTACTTAATCCCACCATCAAAACAAATGTTGTTGGGTTTAAATGGAATATCCCCATGTTAAACTAATTTCCATTCAAATGTCTTTATGTACATTAGTTCCATCTTCACCTGATCTACATCTATATTTTTTCAGATTTTTAATTTTAATCCTCAACCTTCTAACACACTCCTACATATGCAGTTTTAGGACTAAACATCATCTTTAAAATGGAAAGGTTTCAAAAATGGAATACTATTGCATCATGCATTTTGACCCCAAATGAGGGTTTCCTGATTTATTTGTTCAGACTCATCCAGATTTCTCAATGCTGCAGTGAAATAATAACCAAAACAAAGCAGAACTGGAAAGTAAAAAATAACTATTAACACTGTATTAGAAAAGTAAACATTTTTATTAGATCCAATAAATATGAAGAAAATTTTAGTTAGCTTCCATACAACACACATTGGTATCACAGAGAAAATACCCTTTGTAAGATGTTATTCACAGTCACTGCAGAGCCTTTTCACGCAGCTGTTCAGTTGTGGGAGGACAAAGCTCAGACTGGGGCTCAGAGGGAGGAAGGAGCAGGAAAGTGGGGCCTCTCCTTTGCTTAAAAGGTAAAGACGCATTAATTGTTCCAAAACAATGGAACAATGTGGGCTATGAAACTTCCAAGGCTTCCCTTCCCTTCCCTTCCCTTCCCTTCCCTTCCCTTCCCTTCCCTTCCCTTCCCTTCCCTTCCTTCCCTTCTTGTGGGAACTCCAGGGTAGACCGAGCTAACTCGAATTCCTGATGACCATTCAATGGGCTGAACCTTACCAAATCTTACCAGTCTCCTACTTAACTTGTCCTTACCTGCAGTTTTCCAATTTGAAGAAAACATCTGATATGAAAATTTCTTACTTTTGACTTGATAGAATTATGAAGACTTTTAAGTGAACTAAACTCTAACGAGAAAGGTGAGGCAACTTCTTAGATTGTGCTACCAACCCTGCTTATAGTTACCCACATAATGATTTCTAAGCAAATGGTTTATGTTCTCTTTCATGAAAATCTATAATTGTGAAAGTCAAAAATAAAAATAATTTTTTAAAACCACTAAATTTGAAGAAAATAGTTTGTGCATTGCAGTAATTGCAGTGCGTGAACAAAATCAAATATTTTCTGGAAATCTTTTTTATTGTCCCTAGTCCATAGACAAATGTGACCTTAATCTTTTCATAACGTTCTTTTTATGAATATGCATACATGAGATGAAATAAGGTTAAACTATTTTTGCTGCCAGCTGCTGTCTGCTTTACCTCAAGATGGAATTAATCCAATAATTTTTTTTTTTTTTTAAAGTCTGTACTATAACTACTAATTGGAAATTATGCAAACATCAAAAACGCTGTATCAGCTGCTCTGCTGTCAGAAACTGTCTGGCCCAGCTCCCGCGGAGGCACACAGCCTGCGCCAGGGACAGATCTGGACAGTGCCGCGCGTTGCCGAGCAAGGCGAGGACACCCCACATGGAGTGCTCACGTAGCTCGGCACACCTCGGTACTGGCAGGGTTTCCGCACCCCTGTCATCAATTGCTCTTCTAGTTTGAGGTCAGCGCGTCGCTCTGCTGAGCACCTTCAGCTGCGGTGATGGAGGTTCAAAGGTTCCTCGCACGGTCGTATCACTTTGGTAAGAGCCACTTTCTGAAAAAGGCGGCAAAGTGATCTGCTTCCCTTCCTTATTTCTGCAAAGTGATCCCAGGTTGCTCTGCAAATGTGAATGTATAATGTAGGGAGAAATCAGTTGTGCTTGGTTATAGCGTATTTATGGCCTTAACTCTTTTATATGCTGGAAGCATTTATAGTCTAAGCATTCCTATATTCATATTAAACATGAAACAATAGGCAAAAAGTATTTACATGTATTTTAATCTACTAGGTGGTGTTTTAGCTTGATAACATTGCAAGTGCTGTAGAAACTGTCCTTATGATATTCACAGAATCACGAAACGTTGGGTTGGCAGGGACCTCTAAAGACCATCAAGTCCAACCGCCCTGCCCAAAGCAGGATCACCTAAACAGGTTGCTCAAACCTGCATCCATTTAAATTTTAGCTATACATATTCAAGGATGGAGACTCCACAAGCTCTCTAGGCAACATGCTCCGGCGCTGAACCACACTCACAGGAAAAAAAGTGGTTTTTTGGTGTTTTAAGTAGGCTTTCCTGAATTTCAATTTTTGCCCGTTGCCAATTGCCCACACAACTGACTTTGGCCGTGTCTTCTTCATACCCTTCTATCAGGTAGTTACACATATTGATGAGATCCCCCTCACCTTCTCTTCTCCAGGCTGAAGAGTCCCAGCTCTTGCAGCCTCTCCTTGTATGTTAGATGCTCCAATCCCTTCATCACCTTGGTGGCTCTTTGCTGAACCTGCTCCAGCACATCCATGTCTCTCTGGCACTGGGGAACTCACAACTGGACCTCGCCAGCCAGATGCATCTCCAAGGACTGAGCAGAGGGGAAGGACCAGCCCCCTCGACCCGCTGGCGATGCTCTAGGATGCCATTTGCCACTTTTGCTATAGAGGCACAGTGCGGGCACATGTTCAGCTTTTTGACCACCGTTAGTAAAATCATTGGGAAAAAAAGCCTCACCGTCAACTGCAATGGTACTTTATGTCAGTTTGAATCTGTTCTTAGATCTTAAATAAATTCTTTGATTTACTTCAGACTACAGCCTTAATGGTGCGTTGTGCATCTCCCTTTGCATATGGCATTCTAAAATTCCAGGTTGTCGTTTATTTCACAATAATTTTTTATTAGGTTTTCTGAGTTGTCATTTAAAATGACGTACTGGTGACCTTACTGAATACCTCAGTATGTCATCATATTTGACATGGCTGTGGATTCTGTTTTCATAGGATTTCTGGAATGTCTTAGAAGACTTATTTATATGGCTTCACGTAAAAACTTCTGCAATGCATTATAGGTTTATCATCCCAGCAAAACTATGTCAGGAGGTTTCGAGTTTCATAACATAGTCAAAGATATAATTTCTCCAGCATCAAGAAAGGCTTTCAGATGTCTTTAATTCTGAAAATTGATGTTTATTTCTGCATGTTTGAATAGCCGAGAGATAAAATGGAAGAGAAATATCCAGTTATTTGTATCATCTTAGAGGAATGTACTTATTAGTAAGATTTCCAGATATCCTCGAATGTAATGGCCAATTTGAACTTAGTTCAATAATTACATTGAGGATTTCAGTTTCTTCCTATTGGTCATATGAAGTAAACACTATCAGACAAACAGGAACTAATTTGTAGGTCTCAGCAAATGAATTCAGCATGTGCAGGGCATGCCTGGTCTTAGATTCGTACTAAATATTTCAGTTAGAGTTTTTAATTTGGAGAGAAGGATGAGTGTGGCTGCAGTCATAAAAAATAAAGGTGTTTATACCAGCATGAAGTGCTCCTTTTACCACGCTGCAGAGGCGAGTTCCTTCAAACCCTGAATGTTCCTTTCTAAGTCAAGATCCATCTGAGGATCTCAGCTAGAAAGCCCGTAATATATTATTCTCAACTGACTAGCAAATAGGGTTTATTTTATAGTTGTAAACATTTTAAATCATCAGAAATAATACCCAGTAATTGACTGTAAACTTCTAATAGTTAAAAGACTTCACAAACAGGCTACTGGCTTAAATTTTAAGTATTAGCTATGGTCTTCCCTTTGGCATAGAACTGATTTATTACACATTTCTGTAGATTTTTTTAAAATAACTGTTGGTATTTATCTACATTTTTTTGTCTACATTCAAAGTTACATTGACCACGCGTGAAATAAAGATTTATGGGCTGTTTTTATATTTTCACCAACTAATATCAGCAATTACATTTCCTTAAGAACTTAAGAACTCGATTCTTGTAATTTTATATAATTATTTTTGTTGTTGTCACTCAGTTTCTGATTCAATTTCATGTATTTCATAACGCTAAGCATAAAAAATAACTTAAAAGCACGAGCTTCTTATAAGCAAAAGTGCCATCGTGTTGACATTTGAGATTTTTCAACTCATTTCTTAATTTCGTCTTAAGTTCCAAGTGTCATTTCTAGTAAGTACATCACTCATCAGTTCTTTTGCTTCCTGTTTCTTACAGTTTTTTTGAGTTTTGGTTCACTTTTCCATATTATTTCTGAATGTTACCACATCATTCTTCTGAGCAGGAGGTAATCTACAGTACATCACTAGTATTCTGTAGCACTTGCAGGTTTTTGCACACAAGACAGTGGTGGAAGATCTCTGACTTCCCTAAAACATACATATGACAGTCACTCTGCAGCACAAAACACTCTGCCCACCTCAGAGAGGCTCTGCATAAAATATTTTTTTCCTAAAACAGGACACCCAGAAACTGAAGTACCTAGACAGTGATTATGTGTAGAGAATATAAAGGAGGGAGCCAAAACATTAGCTTGGAAGACAACCATCACCATCAGACCCTACAGAAATACGGAGAGCAGAATAAGGAGGGTTCATTGGATTTATGGCTCCCTGCTAATTCATTATTTTTCAAAGTTGGAATGAAGTTTTTCTGGGATTTCTCTCTTTTTTTTAAGGTTCTTCCTTTTTAAAAGTTAAAACATAATCAAAACCACATTCCTTCTCTCTTCAACTGGGTATTGGTCAAAGGAAGCACATTAGTGGTATTTATCAAATAAGGTGATAGGACTCCAGCATTTCAACAAGTATCAAAAAGCATGAGTTTTCTCTGTGTGGTTACGACCCTTTAAGGAAGCAGAGAGCCGCTCAGTTGCACTAGGATGGCACAGCTCTCAGAGACACCAGCTGCTTTACTGGCTCTGGTTGTAGTCGGTCGCACTAGCTTTAAGGAGCCTTCTACGCCTGGAGCGTAAGCCTACAAGGATTTCTTTCCAAATGTGTAGATATTTGCATTGCTCGGTGGGTTGACAATCAAGCGAATAGGGCAGACAGTCCTTCATGCAGTGCGTTGCCAAAGCTGCAAGAGGCATGGGAGGGGTTCACATATTTTTGTTTTGCTTTTCCTGCCAGCTGCCGTGCTGCCGTGGTGTTTAGAGACAGTGCCAAATACGGGGTTTTAAAGGTTCTCCTGTAATTATATCAGATAGAGCAAGGGCAGGGCGTGCTTTAACACTGAACCTTCCTTATTCATCTGGAGCCCGGCTCGAGCCCTGAGCAGTTGAACACCTTGCAGAACTGCCTTCCGAGCAAGGCCCTCCTGCCCTGGCCCTACACAGCGGGCTCATCTTCTCAGTCTTCCAGCGGACTGGGGGTTTTTTTAAAATTTGTTATTGGTCCTCAGGCATGGAATTAAACCCATACTCCCTAAGTTACCGGGTGACTTTTAAAAAGTGATTTAAATAATAATACTGATATGCTCTGTGAGCACCGTGTTACCTTAATTGCTTCGAGCTGTTTGCTAGCTTTGTTTGGTTTCTGTAAAAGCATTGAGTATCTAAGGTGAAACACTAGCAGCTTATTGCTCCCCGGATTTTGAGATAAATGCAGGACAATGGATTAAAAAATTTACCATTGTGGTGTCAAAGGTACAGGCTGTGGTAACGTTGAGCATGACAGTTTTGGTTAAGGAACGGCATGCCGGAGAGCTAGGAAGCCTCTCTGAACAGGTCTCCAAGACTGCATCCCTAAATCCCCTTGTCCTTGGCGTCCTGGGCAGCTATTTCCTACCCCTCTCCACTAGGTATTTTCCACTAAATTTTCTTTACTCCAAAATCTTTCATAGGTGGTGTAGGTCGTAGGTCGTAGTAGATGTTTCCACCAACTTCACATCACCGGCAAAGCGACGGGAAACTCTCTAACTCTCAGCATTCCTTCCTCTCTAGTGCCAGTCAAAGGCAATCTAAGGTCCAGTCATCGCCCCTCTCACCTCTCATGTCCCGTAACATCCTCCCACGGGCTCTGACAAACCTCTCACAGAAACTGCATACTTTCTAGGCATTCTTACAGATCAGGAAATTGCGCTGTACAAGTTTCTCATTCCCTTTTTGAGTGTCTCCAGTGACTTCCCTTTTCCACTTTACAAAGCAAAGGGATCTAGTCCTCACTTGATGATCCTCCTTACGCTACTAACCCAAGCCTTTTTATTCTCAGACATTGCTATGGCATGAACTTCCTTTCCTGTTCTGTCAATACTACTAACTTCAATTGCTATTTCTCATATTTTCAAGAAACACATTATGCATTCTCCTATCCTGCCTGCTGTTTTTGAAAAGACAGACAACCACAGAGCTGTTTGTTTTAATATCTTCCTCCAAATCTCACCGTGGAAGTCTTGACATCTTGAACAACACGTATAGTCTGGGCTCTAGTAATAGATTGTTCATAACTATTTTCTTATACTCTGCTTTGATGTATGCGGTGTTCTTTTATTTTCCCCAAGTACGTGACATTTTTCTGCGTGTACTGCTGTTGTCCTGGATGAGCGAAATACTCTAGTCACTGACCTAGCACGGGCTGATATGATGTGGTGCTGTAAAAATGCATTTTGGCAAATCTCTGAGCCTGTTATTCATTCAGTTTCTTGCCCTCTAAGTTAGTTTGACATTTCTGGCAGCCAGTCTATCTGTCTTGAATTATTTTGTATACACAGCTAGGTATAATATCTGAAACAAAGCATAGCTGTGTAACCTCATCTTCTTATGCAGTAATTGCTGCCTTTCTACTTCAGTGCATACAGAGAGATCGTACAGAAATCGTGTTATGAAAAAACCTCTTGGACCTGGAAAACTGTCTTATACTTGCTGAACGCTCCAGTTTCTTGTTAAGGAAGGTTTGGTCCCACCACATTAAGTAGGTGCCCTGAAATCTGTCTCTTAATGACCCCACGCAAAGGTAGGCATGCGGGGCATTTCTCGAGCTTTGTTTTCCACCCATTCTTCTCGGCAGAAGTTGGGGAAAAGCACTAAGCTACTTCCCAAAATACACAGGCTGCCGTAACTGCCCTCCTAACTGCGTTGCCTGATAATCCCTTCACGGGTGAGACAGCCCTTCGGTAGTCTCTCCATCGCAACTCGAATAGCAGCTCGCGGGGTACAAAGAGATGGTGACAAAAACGAGACACGGGAAAAACCATATTGGAATGAACAGGGTGACATATGTCTGAGGGGGATCCTATTCCTGTCTCCTTCTCAAAAACAGATTAAAACCACCTGGAGGCTCTTCACTCTTTGATGCCACTGTGGTCTGTGTGGAACAGCGGAGCATAAGCCGTGGACCGTGGAAAAGAACCAATTTGAGTGGAGGGAAATGGAAGAGGAAGCAGCACAGCCCTAAAAGGAAGGCAAAAAAAGACCTCGTATCGCTAGCCAAAAGCTCTGCTAGAAAACAGTAAGTGAAATCACATTCTGCACACAAATGCCATGCAAGTGTTAATATGCGTTCAGCATTGCGCTGTTAGCAGGGGGAGCGTGTGTGGAAGGTTTAACCTGAACAGCTTCAGCGTCTAAGACATTACTTAGTGTTATTGTCATTCCTTAGCTTTGAACAGAAAGCACAGATCACCCGTATGGAGTTACTTGTCTCTCAAAGCACCCAAATCAAACGTTCACGGAGTCATTTAATATCTTTTCATGGCTGTGATTTTGGATAATAGTTGTTTGGGATATTTTTGAGTCTAGCTAACGGATTGGATAACAAACCCCTAGGGCAATTGTTAGTCGGGGAGAAAGTCATAAATGTGATATGATTTGGTTTGACTCTACCATCGAAGAATGCAACATCATTTTTAGCTGTCTCACATTTTCTTAATTGAGCGTACCAGCTTCTCTCACACACAGAATGAAGCACCCAAAGCACATACTCGGTCTTCTGCAAGCTGGCCGCTTAGGAAGACAGACTTTCTGTGGTGTGTGGCTGCCCGCCGTGACAGCTCTTCCAACTCTTTATGTGAAGTCAGGTACTGGTTTTTCTTAAGGATAGATTATCTGAAAAGGTGGATCACTGCAACATTAAAAAGTGGAAGTCCTCATGCTTCTATGAAGGCTTTCATGAAAATTAGAGGCAAGGTTCAAAAACTGTCAGTTTATGAATCACGGAGAAAAAATATTTCATAACTACCCCCTCAAGTTTCAGCAGGAAGACTGAGATGCTAACTCTGGGTTTCTCACAAGGCACATGTCTACAAAGAGCTTTTTTCCAACGAGCAACATTTTACCTTTTCCGCAGCTGGTGATATTACAGACTCGGGGTGGGAAAGGGCGACGTCGCAGCAAAGCTCTGACGAGTACCGGCGGTGCGTGGGGAGCAAATGCCCTGGGGTTCGAAGGGTGCGCACGCAGCCATCTCCACTGGCTCCAGGTAAATCCCAGAGCCGGCCTTCCACTGCTCCCTCCTGCGTTTGGAGGACGCCAGGAAGAACGTCTCTAATTTCAAACACATTTGGCCAAGGTTGTGGGTGTTGAGGTGTAGCCTTTTTTTTTTTGCCGTCTTGCAAGACTTGTCGTTTAGATTCTTGAATGGAGTAACAGAGAGATAGAAATGCAGAGGTAGAAACCCTGGGTTAGTTTATCGCAATATTTTTAAACGATTTCAACCTGTGATACCCAGGATTACCTTCAACCAAGCTGATCTGTGGGACGCAGACTTGTAAGATTTGTTTTATGGAAACAGCGTGCACACAAATCTCAAAGCATTCCAGTGTCTCTGGAGAGCCCAGATTGTTCTTAACATTTGTGCCGAGTTATCAACAATTTAGAAAACAGTTGCCAAAGGTCATTCCAACTACAGCTGCTTGGAAACGCAGAGGGGTTTATTGATCTTTTCCCTTGCACAGCGCTTTAAAAAAAAAAATAATAATAATATGTTGTGACAGATGTTGATCATGACTTGGCCAAAGAGGGGAGGGGGTGGTTCTGAGGGTGGGGTTGAGGGTGAAAGAGTCCACTGTAACGCTCGTGTGAGGTCCCCGTGTGGTGACGCCGGCCTCAGCGTGTGCCTTGGACCTGGCCCTGTGCTCGTCTCTCCATGAATAAGGGCAGCTGGCTCAGCTGGTTGGGAAAGAGCTCAGGCGGCACGGTGGCACCCACTTCACAGCTCCGAAGCGATCTGGAGCCCTCCCAGAAACACAGGTATCAGAGTCAAACAAACCACTAATCCCAGAGGCCGGCTCTGACTGCTTTTATGAAGTACTGTGAATCATGATCTTTAGGAAAACTAAGTGGCTGCTATCCAATTTAGCAGCTGGATTATATTAGTTCACATTTTTAAGGACAAAGGTTATAACAACAAGATCTTGTGTTACTCAATTGACTCAATTAGGTAACGTAGTTACCTTAATGGTTCGGTAACAGTTTGCTGGTGTCAGAAACAGTGTAATTTGCTTCTTCCAGGTAATACAAAAGAAGGGAATTCCATACAAGAAGGCAGCCTGGTGGAAAACGGGCAGCTGGGGTAAGAGAAGGAGCAAAACAAGCCCACCGCTGCTGAGAAGCGGGGGAAAATGACAGCAGACACTAACGAGAGCCACGAAGTCTGAGTCGGAGCACTTCAGGGCCTCGAAAGCACCAGCAAAAAGTTTAAACCTGGTACACTGGCAAAAGAAAACGGAGACCCCCAAAGGGCAAGTGTGGCTCTTCACGCACGCACATGAGGTACCGGCGTTTACAGAGCTTGGGACTGGAACGGTGGATTTTTCCCCTCCACCCACCACTCCCCAACATCGTGCTTTCTGTGGGGTAACACTTGTGAATGTCTAGTAACAGGCTAACGGACAAGAAACTTGATTTCAGCTGCTAGATCATTAAGGTCGCTCTTATTTCTGTTGCATGGTGACATATCTTAATATTGATAAATTTGAGTTTCATACAATTCACATGATATTGCAGAGTTTGGCTTATAAGCTGTGAAAGTGGTTAAACATTGTTTTAAGGTAGAAGCTGTGTTAGCCACAGACCTGAAAATGCCTAGAAAGCGATTCCCTTGCTCTGCGTGATGTCCTTAACGTTTAATGGCAGCGTTGTCACACAACCCATTCTGCTGGCTGGCAGACCGAAGGGGCAGAAGGCTGGCGGGGCATTTTGAAGCGGGG
>VYXH01006063.1:0-18977 GCA_013397275.1 Burhinus bistriatus
GTGTGAATTAGCCACTCATATTCCCACTACCCATATAGTTTATTTTGCTTGTCACAGACATGTGTACCTGGCAGGAAAGAGAAAGGAGCCTGGGAACACAGCAAGAACATTATCCACTGATAGGCCAACACTTGTCCACCACTTTTACCTAGTCTGTGTTTCTGCAGCTGAGCTTTTCATGCTGGAGAGTCTGTGGAGTCAGACCAGAGAGCATAGACTGGGCTGGATTCCTGTCAAACCCCAAGAATAAAGGCAGGTTCGTACTGGCCTGGGAGGAGGCCAGACATCAAACCAAATGACTATTCACCACTCAAACCTCTTGCCTTGAGCCCGGTCATGTTTTCAGGTACCTCAGAAACTTCTCACCTCCCAGGGAACCAAAAGCCTGCCAGGCCTGTGAAGAGCATCTAAGCTCTCTGTTCAACTGCTATGTTAATTGTAAGGTGCTCGCACACAGCAGCAAACCACAGGCTCACTTGGAGGACAGCTCAGCTGCCAAAGTTATGTTCCAGCTGTCCATTGCCGACTCCCAGCTAAGACAAAATAACAACCATGTGAGCACTCAGCCCACTTCAGAAGAAAGTGGAACAGTTTCAAATCAACAGGCAACTGACGTGACCCTGTTCTGCTCAGCCATGAATCAAAGTGTTCATACAAGCCACTGTGTCTCACCTGAGAAGGGCTGACCGAAAAGCTGGAAGATCCCAACTGATATTTTTAGTCACCAGTGTTCCCTGCCTTGGGTTGGAGGTGTAGGAATCAAACCTTTCCTGCTTCCATGCATTTTACATCGACTGCTACTATGGAAAAATGGCCTGTGCTTAGACTACTCCTGGACCTGCGTGGACTCACTCACAGTTTATTTTAGATGCTAACTCCAGAGCAGCAACACCTGATGATGAGACACATGGTCGCAAGCCATCAGTTAGACACAAAGATAACCACACAGAGAAGCCTTACACAAACCCATGAGCAAGTGTGCAGTAGTCAGAACATCATTAAGGCGATAGGAAATATTGTGGACAAGCGTCACTAACTGGCTTCCTCTGGCATATAAAACTGCCGTGGTATCTCTGGTTCATTTGGCCTCTGTCCTAGGCAATGCGCCCAGGGCAAAAAGGCTTTTTCTGATTGACAGTGCAAATTCTACACAACAGGCCCACCATGTAAAATTACTGCTGCCTTTATCATTTTAAGATTGGTCAGTCAGAACTTTTTTATCCTGGTAGCCCCAAAACAAACCTTTCATAACATGGCAGTGTTCAGCCTGAGATTTCCTTTCCACTTTAGCATGCACTTGCTCTGCCCAACCTTTTATACCAGGATTTCTGAATATTCCTTTTAAAGGATGCTCAAGCAGATAAGTCAGCCTTGGACTTCTGGAGAAGAAATTTTTTATTTCTTGGAAATATGTTAAATTGTATCCAGGGTCCATTATATATAATATAGGACATTGCTGACTGACATCATCTGCTGACTGACAGCTCTAAGCTGGCTAGTCAGTTCAAGTTGTAATTGGCTTCAGTCCCAGGAAGGGTAGAAGAGGCTGTGAAACTAATGATCTGCTGGTTCCATCACAAGCATCCACAGCTGAGAGCCCTTTGCAGGCTACCCATAAAAGGCTTTGTGGGCCTCCAGGGGCCAAAAAAATTGCACATTGGGAACTCTTGTTGCCCGATTTCCACAAGAGACTTTCTGTGTTAACCTGGTTCCCATAGCACTGTCTTAGCTGCAAGGTCATGTCTGGATGGATCTCTCTTCCCCTGCCATGTCTTCTAGATTCAATGCCAATACAAGATGCCATGTTTTCTCCTTATAACACAACTCAAGGACCTCAGTTCCCTAATGTAAAAACAGTGATTGCATCTGTATAAGTTTCAGTTGGTGGTTGGATCTCAGCTCATTCACTTCCGAAGGATTCTACCTCACATTTTAACTCTGATATGGCCTGTGCTCCATGAGACGCTAAGAGAGGAGAGGGGAGTTTCTCTTGCCTATCTTTGAGCTGCACTGCTTAGTTATACACAAGAGCTCAGATTATAATGAACATATGCTTCAGGCTGTGTTCAATCCTGCTGCTTTGCTGCACATAGTAACAACTGTCCCTCATACATAGACAAGATGCATTCAGTGCACTGGCTTTGCACACCAGTGGAGCACAGACCTTGCTAGTGTCACCCAAGCAGGGAGCAGCTCAATGCCTTCTGACACAATCTCTCATTCACCAACCGTCAGCAAAAGCAAGCACCTTTGCTTCCTTTCCTGGGAATCCCATGAGTCAGGGACCAATGCGCAAAGAAGATGAATTAAGGACATGTCAATTGTGTAGTGTAAAATACAGGCATTAAGTTGGGAGCAGACAATGCATATACCCTCTTCTTCTTGCTGAATGTCCTACCTATTAGGCTTTCCTCTGTCTGACCATGCCTCCACTGCTTTAGCAGCACAGAATTAAACCTGGCTACACTACAAATGTTCAGTTGAAAGCTGCAAATTAACGTATCTAAACTCAAGGTTCTTGTCCTTCTCCACTCTCATCTTCTTCTTCTATCTCATCTTGTCTCTTCTCCCTTCTCCCCTTCCCCTCCCAATCAGCATTTTTGCAGTTAATATCATTCTCAACTCTGGCATTTCAGCAGTGCACTTGGAAGTTGCTACTAGAGGCTAAACTTTATTCTCCCATATGAATTTTTTTGTTCCACTCTTGAACAGGCATTTCTTGGAAGGGCTAGTACACACAGAACTATAGCACATGGCAATCATACTACATGTCCAGATGGTATGTAAATATTAATACTCACACAGCACTGGAGATTACAAGATAATTAGAGGCTATATAACCATGTAACTCAGTTTATAATGAGTATGACAGTTATAGGACCAAATTTTGTCATTCTTCCAGGCCTGACTCTTTAGAATCTCTCTTTTTTTCCTTTGTTTATCGTTTGGAACCTGATCCAAAGACTTATAGAGTCAATGCAAGTCTTCCACTGACTGCAGCAGATTTTGGTGGAGATCTCCAATTAACTAAACTCCCTTGAGTCCTTCACAGCTCAGATCTCAAGCATATTACAGTCCTCCAGCTATCCCATCTCTTAGCAGCATCATCAAAGTGAGTTATCAGAAATCTGCCACATGAGATTCACCCTTTGGATCAGATGAGAGGGTCAGGCAAAGCCTTTTCTTTGGACAGAGGACACGCACATCCTCAAGCACACTAGGTCAACATACTGACAGGGTGTCATTAGGCTGCTATGTTCAATGGTACACTGCCTGGCTCTGCTGCCACCTGGGAACACCAGGCCAGCTGCTGCCAGTCCATGACTCTCACATGAACCCCAGAGGAGCAGAAGGTCCGTGGGGGTGCGCCATAGCTCCCTACAAAAGGAGCATGGAGTGGGAGCTGTAAGAGTGAAACATGAGCATGCTTGGCCCTTGCAAGGCACAGCGTCAGGAAAGAATACTTCCAGCTCCTCTCTCCTTCCCAGACACCATATTTGATCAGATTTTTCTTTTTCTGGTGCTAAAATCTTTTTTTTTTTTTCGGGCTTTCGCACAGTTATGGAGCTAGTCAAATCACTTGCCAGCTGTATACAGCCCTCGGTGGATTTAGACCCTATTGTTCTATGTGACCTGTTTACAGGCACCCTCTGCTTTTTACAGATTTATTCCTTTGACTGTTTTGCTGCTTGCTGTGGACAGGTAGCAAACATTGGGAGGAAGAGATGCCAGTAGACAAGTTTCCTCTCAAATGTTGTAAGAGCCCTTCACAGAACAAAACTGTCAACAGAATAACTCCCTTGCTAAAAAATGGATACATTTTAAGCCAGAAGAAAACTGACTGGTGAATAGCAAACACCAAATAATTAATACTGGCCTTTTTTGTTCTTAGCAAACAGTGGAAAGTCAGTCTTTGGTTAATTATGTTCACAGAGGGGCATTTCAGAGAAGTTCACAGGTAGGTAACGACCAACAGCATCACTCTACTCGAACAATGAGACCTAAAATAACATTTCATGGCATTCCCCCTAAACACAAAGAACCCACTTAGAATACCGTTTTATTGTATTTTCTGCACATATGTTCAGTAAAACCCAGAAATGTTACAGTGAGACAGTTATAAGTCTTTTGAAGTGAAAGTGTTTCTCAAGTAAATACATGTGGTTTAGGTGTTTATTATTACAGGATGTTCAGAAGCTGTCTCCATCCTGTGTTGCTGGAAGACTGGATTGAAACAGATCTTATTTAAAGCCAATATTTCACCATCAGGTTATTTCATGGTACACACAAGAAAGCAATTCATAAGGTAATATCTAAATAGTCCACATTTCACAACAATTCAGTTATCTATTGTTTCTTCTCCTACCCATATACACCCTGTGCCCTGGGGGCTGAGGCTTCACAATGAAACAGCCTACCATGCCCCAGCAGCTTATTCCCGCACCCTCTGCTGCTCCTCCCTGCTCATTTGTGTACCCACCAGAACAAGCTGGCTCATGTTTTGGGCAAAATTTCTTCAGCAAATAATGCTTGAGCTGCAAATAGTTTGTAAAGTAATTGGAGTTACATTTGTACATACATAATTTAAAAGCTTACATTCTAGTGCTAGAATATGGATCATGAAGGCTTTCTTCTACCCACTTAGACAACTTTGTATCCGTTGTAGGATGAATTTCAAAACATTACCATTGACTGCAATTTAACATGTTCTTTTTGCAGTCATTTTAAAAAGGCAAGCCAACATATCATTCATTCACATGAGTTCTCACAAATAGCAGTCTCCCATTGATTCCTGAAACTAAATACACAAAGCAGGCTGAACTGAATTTCAGCTTTGATGTTGAATGAATTTTAACAAAAAGGTTTGCTGTTATTAATTTCTACTGCTACATTTTTATTTGCGTGTAAATTGTTGTGATTCAATTTTGTAATTCCTGACTGTTCAAAGCTAAGGAAAGAAGTGATCTGAATTACCTCAGTGCTCCCACCAATGCCTTTTGCCTGTGTCATGCAATCAGTAAGGGACAGGAGGTGACTATGGACTGCAAGCTATCCGCTGTGCGTGGAGTCACAGAAAGGGTGGTAACCAAACCTTTGGAGAAGCATTAGTTGGACTTCATGTTTGTAAATTCAAAGCTATAGCAAATTTCCTCTGGATTGTCTGCATTTCCGTGTTTCACTGAACAGCAGTATGTCTACGTTTAAAAAAAAGACCTCTATTCTCAATCTAAAAATTAGGCTTCATCCATGGAAATGCATTCTTCCAAAAATTGTACTGCCATAGATACCTAACGTGTCACAGCATGTTATCAGGTCATTTCTACAAACGTTTATAAATGAGTAACCAAAGTCAGTCAATGCCAACTGCTGCAGAACAAATTCCTACTCTGACTGAGAGAGACTTTATGTTCAAAGCCCACTGTAGAGGACAATAGGATTACAGCCTTGCCTTTGGAAAAGGAGTCATATCTTTCCACCATGTAAGGGCAGTCCTAGCTCCTGACTGAGGCATAAGGATACCTGGCAAAGAAAATGGGAATGAGATCTGGACAAAGAGGTATCAATGGACATTTTCACCAACTACTCAAAAACTGGAAAAAATACAATACCTTCCAGCATATACATTAAAGTAATGAGCCAACCAAGCTGTTTCTTTATCTTCATTTCCTACATTTATTCTTTTTTCTTAGGCACATTCAACTAACAGGAAAACTATTAAACTTGACTGTGAATCTGGACAGTGGATCAAGAAATACTCTTTTTGATGATTTTCATAATATTCAGTGCAGCTGTCTGGTGGCACCAGGCAGGATGATCCAATGCCTTACCCCAAGGAGGTTGCAGCAAATATTGCCAGCATGCCTGCATGACTGCACTGTCCCTCCATGTGCAAGATTGTCACAGAATCACTTGGTGACACCCAAGTATGAAAGGAAAGCTTTCTAATTATATTAGCTCCCAATCCCATACAACACAACCTTTCCTATAGCATTGTCTCTTATCTTACTTGGCCTTGTACTTTCAGATGTCTGTACATAAATTAATTGAAAATTAATTATCTTCAAATGGAGCCTATCATTCTGAAAGACTTAGCCATAGACCTTGTTTGACAGAAAAAAGATTAATTTCTAATCTGAGTAAAACTGAATGTTAGAGCATCTTTTAAGGATTAGACTTGGTGCGGCTAAGCATCTCATAACCTTTGTTTCTCCCTTGTGATTGATTATCCCTGTGCCTAGTCTCAGTCACAAGCTAGACTTCATCATCACTGATCTTGTTTATGGGTTTAGAGCAAGTACATTTATTACTATACAAGTTGGCGGGAAATGCAAAGGCATGGTGGGTGGAAACTGTGAGCCACAGAAACATACACGCTGCCAGCTCTGCCACCAAAGGAAAGCACTAAGGCCACAGGTCCGGTCTGAGCAGTGTCAAACCCGTGGAGGACAAAGCATAAAGCTGGCTCTGCCTGAGGGTGAGGGGAAGAGTGACAGTGAAAGCAAGTATTCAAGAAAGAGCTGCCATAATGCTGATCCCTTCACCCAGGTCAGAGCTGGCCCTGAAGAGTGCTCCCTGAGCTGCAGACACAAAAGGCAGCAAAACCCCTGACAAGGGTTTTGGGGCACTGACAAGTCAGCCGAAAACCCAAAAGATCCTGCTACATATGAGCTTGCTGTGATTAGATTAAGTGTTCTCTTTCTGTAATTTTTTTGCCTACCTCTTTTATAAGCATTTGTAACTGTATTGCCTATACTGGATGCTGCAAATACTTCTCCTGGCACTCTTCCGAAAACTCTCCTTAATTTAAACCAGGCTAAGGTAGCTGGGTAAGATCAAAGTGTTTTTCATCAAGACTATGGTGAATTAGAAAAACCCAAGTACTAAGAAACCGTATCAAGTATCCAGCTCCCCAACATGATACTTCAAGACAGCCAAAGGGTAAAGGACCTGCCCTTACAGAAGCTACATGGGCTAATTGAAGACTTGGCACTATGGGGAAGGAGAAGCAATCCTGTGAGCATAGCATTCCCTGGCATACAGCGAGGCAGTGGGAAGCAGTCCTGAGCACAATGAGCCTCCAGGCAATACAGGAGATTTTTCTAAGGGAAAAGCATTTTTTATTTTCCATGGTTGCACATGGCAGACAGCATTAGACAGCTTGGCAGACCTGCCAAGCTTTCTAACACTTTCAGAAGTCACACACACCTCTTTACTTGCAAAACCAACCCTGGAAAATCTAAGTGCAGCTGGAGAAAATATGGGAAAGTTTTGAGTGTGCAAAATCTGTGGTTTCACAGCCCTGCCACAAAATCAAGACATGGTTGTGTCAGAGTGGCATGATACTTATTTCAGTCCCGTGGGTTTTCTGTTAAGGTTTTCAAATAGGGATTTCAAGCTCAAAAAAATAGCTATTTCAACAGTTGTGTTTAATCTATATGTTGGATTCATGTGGTCAGTTACTATTCTAGGCGACTTTCAGTATCAAAGGCAGCAAAATCCTTTGACCACAGAGTTAGGTTTTGATGTGTGTTTAAGCCAGCATGCTCCATCTACAGTTGGATTCCCAAGACACTATCACAACGCAAACAAAGTTTGTTGTTACTTATAACCATCACTTTGCCTTAAGAACCAGCGGAGTATGAGGCTTTCTGCTTAGGTGCCACACCAAGAGAACAGCTGACTGGCCCCACAGAAGCAGCTTATGGTCCAAATAGAGACCTAGTGGTGGGAAACACACAAGCACAACATACACGAAACAGTAGTTCCTTGGCACTGGAGAGAGGGATTGGCCATAAGGTTTAGCCAATGAAAGGGATAAAGCTGCCGTAAAAAGAGGTAGGCAAAGGGATAAGAGTGGACTGACACTGAGCCGAAGAAGCTGAACAAAAGGGAGTGGGAGGGTGGATGCAAACAGGTGATCAGCATGGGCGGCTGGAGTCCAGGCAGAACTCTGGAGAGTCCTCTGGGTGCCAGAAGTCCCAGGCAGGGGCTGGCTGCAGTCTCTGGCCACCTCCTTTGCAGGTTTCCCTGCGGGCCGCAC
This sequence comes from Burhinus bistriatus, assembly GCA_013397275.1. Lineage (NCBI taxonomy): Eukaryota > Metazoa > Chordata > Aves > Charadriiformes > Burhinidae > Burhinus > Burhinus bistriatus. The sequence goes on from VYXH01006063.1 coordinate 8,042, forward strand.
AGGGGAGCGGGGAGGATGAGGCATTTGGGCAGGGTCCTCCCCTGCACACTTCTGGGTTCAGAAGGTTGCTGGCAAGCTCCGTCTCTCTCCTTCCCCTCCGTGCAGCAGGCCCGATTTTGGCTGCCTTCACAGCTGCAGCTGTTCCTACCAGCTGGAATCAACCGTCCTGGCCTTGTTCCAGCTCAAAAGCAATTACATTCTTGCAAGTGGATATTGCAACTTCCTATCCTAAACAATCGCATACTGTTCCTCCACACTATTAACCAGCTGCTGCCTTCTACCCAGAGATGGCTGCAGGCACTGGGTGGGGCCCTGGAAGAAAGGTGGTGGTGAATCAAGTTAAGATCATTCCTGTGTAGGTTTGCCTGCAGTTTAATAAGGTCAGGGAGCGCTTCCTGCCAGCCCTGTGTGCCTGCAGGTAGCGTTCAGCGCTCCAGCACTGTAAGAGTGATGAAGAATAGCCTCATCTGAGCTAGGCACTGCAGCAGGAGAGTGCTTTTCCTTGGCCCAAATCTTCCAGGGAAAATCTTCCTCTATGCCTAAATTTCATAAAATAAAGCATCTTCAAGAGCTGATGCAAGAACTCCCTTGCTTTGGCAAGCATTTTAAACCAGAACCTGGCCCATAACACCTGGGAAATACTTTTGGGTTAAACATCTTAGTGCAAAAGGTGATGAAGGCATCCAAATGATCAAGTGGGATTACTGGTCCCAAACTAACATACGTAGTTTCCTGCAGTTAGTCTTCTAAAAATGTTCCCCTTGATCTCTAGCTTCTATACAGTGTGTATGTGAGAAAAAGAGCAGATAAATGTATGCCACAGAAGAACCAGCACCTGCCCAAGCGCAGCTCAAGGTATATTGTTCCTTTCCAACTATTCTATGTGAGTAGCATCGACCTGAAATCATCATAAGACTTTATATTTCTGTAACTTTTTCCACATTTGGGTTCTTTAGAGGCATTGATTACCTAAGGTATCCACCCCTATGAAGAAGGTGCACACAGATTAATTAATATGAGCACAGCACAGAGTAGCACACAGATAGGCAAAGTACCTTGAAAGACTGAGTAAACACATGGAGAAGCTAGGAACCAGGCTCCCAAGTAAGAGGCCATAACCATCCTCTAAAAGGTCAGAAGGATTTGGGGGATAGCAATTCCAGCTCAGGGAGGCACTATCTCTTGTAACAAACAATAGATCCCCATCAACTAGTCAGGACAGTTAAACCACTCATTTAATCTAAGAATAACGGACTAAACATTTGGGGAGGGAGAGCTTTTAAATATTGCTGATACTTATCTCCTTAGTTCATAGTTCCTAGACCTTGCTGGCTATAATCACTGGCCTGCTGACATACCTGTGAATTACTCCTACCCCCATGTCAGTGAGACAAAGCAGCTAAGCAAGTCACCCAGAGCTGCACTGAAAATCTGTGCAGGAGTCCTACTGTAGGTCCATCATAGCTTGGGGAAACACCCCATCATCCTGCCTTCATTCTTCTATCAGGCTTTGTTTGCAAAATGCTGCTCAGCGGCATTTCACAGTAACAAACAATGTGTTTTGTCTTTGTGGAAATACCAATTATTCCATTAACAGAAATACCCCTTAACATGACTAAAAAAGCCTGGTAGATATTTTCTGAAGAAATTGCAGTAACACCACTTCCCATGCACTTTAATAGCACAATAACAAGTGATGTACTGACAAAAGAAGCGTGCAAAAAAATTTTTTTTAAAACTGCCAGTCACATGATCTTTCCGCCTAGTGTTTTAGCGTTGTGATAGGCTCTGTCTTGGCCGGCAGCCAGTCAGTCCTAAATATAGTGTAAAACCAAATATTTAAGTGTAAGTCTGTAAGATTTTTTCTTTTTTAACACATTCACTTCAAGTGCTACAAATTCTGCTGCAGATGCAGCTATAGGTAGATATTTCTCCTCCAAAGGAAGTATTATATCCCCTGGATTCCCAAGGTAATGCTACAGGAGAGCACATAGTAAAGTACTATTACATATGGGTTTAAGCACCATAATTTATAAAAATGTCTCAAAGTGTTGCACAGTACAGAAAAGGATGCAGATAAATCATAGAAACATATACATTAGGTACAGCAGCATGTGCTGTCTGCCAGCTTACAACATATACACCTGCATAGAGGAGTGCTAGAAAGCAGTACATTCAACATGATTTATTAGCTATGGTATCACAACACTGTCTGTATCTGCATGTATCACTTGAATACTCAGCTTTGCACAACCGTACTCCATTACCCAGTTATGTCACCTGTATGACACTACCTGGGCAAAAGTAGAGTGAGAACGAAACAGGGCCACTGAAAAGAAACTATAAACCAGAGTGTTTTACTGAATTTCCACAGATCCTCTCACAACATCCAGATCTCACCTGGGATTCTGATTTTTTTCTCTTTTTTGTCTCATGTAACTGCTGTCTCCGGTTTCTCCCTCCACTAGCTTTGTGCTGGATGATGTCCAGCCTGTTTTGCACATGAGAATACCTCACTTGCCCCTTCATTAAGTAATTTTTTTTCCTTCCTGCAGCTCTGCTAACAGGCTCTGAAAAAAGCCATCTTGTCCCAGGAGACTTATTTACTGCATAAAAAGGAAATAATTCCTTGTACTAGTGAGCAAATGAGGGAATGTCCAAGAGCTTGCACTAACCCAAGTCCAATAGATCTCTGGTCTAAGCCAGACCTGAGGAAATACTGTTATGTAAAGACCGCTAATAATGGACCCAAGCAAATTCAGCATCAAGTCCAAGATCATCACTGAAATTTGGTTTTGGGGTTTTTCTTCTCTTTTAATTAGAAAGCTTTGGGCTTTTTTAAACTTCAAATAATGGGAAAATTAAAACGAACCAAAGAGAACATTCTTCAGTTCCTCCTATTGCTGGCTTCACACTCTTACACCACTTCCAACACTTGTCAATACCACCCATACCCTCATCATTAACCTCCTTCCAATCCTCCTCCCAACCTCCTTTCTCACATCAGTCACTCTGGTCTCATTTCCATCACTTGAATAACATGTTTCCCATCTTCATCACATGTTCACCTCTTTCTTGCATTCATTGAGGTTTTCTCAGAGCTTGGAGTGTGACCTATTCTACATTACCAAAAAATAACAATTTAAATTTTAAGTAACCATCTTAGTAACAACAACAACAAAATATTTACTGTCGACACATACTGTGGAACAGGGAATTCCTCTTAGTTTTGCAAGTCCTATTAATCAAAGAAAAATAATTATCATGTAATCACAAAAATTAAGACAATTGCCATAGTTGTGAAAGGAATTCCTCCTTTTGTTACTGTCACCTACGCCTTCCCTATCCTTTGTGCTCCATAGCAATGGTCACACAGACTGAAAAGCTTTCGATATGTTTTTGCACTTGCATATCTATTGCACTAGCTTTATTGGATGTCACATGTATTACTCTCTTGGGAATTTAGACTGTGTTTAATAGTTGCCCACTAGTAACAGGAGATCATGTTGATTAACAGTGTACAGAAGAGAAACAGACAATTCCCATAGGTTTTTGAAGCTTCTCTTTGAGTGTCATGTTTAAGTAGTTCCTTGGGGAGTGCTCTTCAAAGTCTGGCCCATTTTGTTGGTAAGAATCTGCTACAACATACCAAGCATTCAACTGAGCAGAAGATTTAATGGACTGTGAACTGCCTAATTTAGGCAGATGCTCCCTTCCTGTCTACTATTGCAGGACATTTTATTTATTCCCCACAAAACCTTATGAGCAGAAAAGATGGTTCAGGACATAACATTTTCCAGGGTTATGCAGCTGTGTTAAATCTATTAAACAGCAGCTAGGATTCCTATACCTGATCGTAAATCAGTGAATACCATACAGTGGAAAGAGATTTTTAGAGCCATTGCTTTTACTTTGAGCTGTGGGTTTACAGCTTTTCAGCTTCAGGGAGAAGAGGTTTTGCTCCAAAGTCATTATTTTTCTGTCATTTTATGTGCCAAATATAAATGCTGGATGCTCCATTCCTATTCCAAGCTACCATCATGTAGGTTCTATTGCTGCAGTTAAAAAACAGGAATACTTTTAATCCACTATCACTTACAGAGTGATACCGAGTGAATATCACTTGTTGAACCAATGTCTTTGGTCAGGTGCAGGACAATGAAGCTCCACTGCACACTGCTTTTCCCAGCAAAGCCAGCTCACTGTATTTCTTAACGGCTTTGTTCTCAGAGCTGAGACATTCTTTTTTACCATTTCTAACCCTTCTAGATTTACCTTTAAGATGCTGTATGGCCACATGGTTTGCACACGTATTGTAACTTCTCTCTCTTCACCTGCCATATTTAGCATGGAAGAGGCTGATGTTCTCTGTGTGGCCCATGCAGCCCACAATTAACGCATGGCCAAATGGAGGCTTCACAAGGTAATGTCCCTGAATAGATCGGGGAACCTTCCACAGAATCATAGAACAATTCAGGCTGGAAGGGACCTCTGGAGGTCACCTAGTCCTTCCCTCTGCTCCAAGCAGGGCCAACTTCAAATGTAGATCAGATTTCTCAGGGCGTTCCAATCTCAAAACGGGCTGGTCTCTGACAGTATGCAATAGTGACACTTCCGAGAACAATAACTGTATATAGCAACTTTCCAGTGAATTGGGCACAGAACAAATAGGTTTAATTGCAGTCACTACACGTTGACTGTTGGGTACTTCTATGGCAAAGGATGCTTCACTATACATGCATCTTCCCCTCATACCTACAGAAGAGGGGCAACAAGCTCAATTGGATAGTAGTTATAGACAATGAAAGGCTAAAAAGTTTGGTGCCTTAAACTTACAGAATAGTCACATACTATTATCCCATCTGGAACATGCCCAAGTCACCTTCAGTCTGTTCCACCCCTGGGACATCCAACTGGCCTCTCCTCTCTGCAGCCAAATAACCATTTGTATCAATGTGTAATACAGCATTAACTAAATCAGCCCATGACATTGTTGGTTGCAGTATTTTTGCAAAGAAAAAGCCTATTAAAAAGCAAATATATTTTACAATGTCTGCAGCATTTGAGGCCTCAGGTACAGATAAGTTGCCTTGTTGATACAGTTGTGATTCCCTTGGGACTAGTTGTTCTAGAGGCTGGCAGTAGCACGCCTTCGACAAAACCTAGAAGGCTTCCACAACTATGCAGCCCTTCCAGTCACTCTCTTATAAAAGATAATTCAAACAGCTGCCAATCTAAGCAGCTTTTAGATTAGATAAGACCAAACAGGAAAAACCCAGAAAAAAAAAATTAATAAAATCATCACAGCAATAAGAAAGAGTGATATATTTAGAAAAGGGGTTCAAAGAAAAATCTTCTACTCACAAAGTCATGCTCTCCTTTGGGGGATGGGCTTGTTTTTTTTCTATTATTGCTGTTGAACAGGAGAGGAAGAGATTTTGCATCATCCAAACAGGAGGGAAAATGCAAAATCAAAGTTGATTTGGTTTTTGGGTTTCCAGCACTGCAGATTATAAATATTTGTCCTTAAGTTCCAAACAGCAGATTTCACTGGAAAAAAACATGTAAAGAAATGTAGATATATCTCCAGTCTTCATAAAAAGCTTGGAAGGTATTTTTGTCTGTGTGAAAATAAACCTGGAAGAAACTTAAGTCAGGATGATGACTTGAAAGAAGAGAAATGCCAGATCAGGTACCACTTACATTATTAATGGAGAAATTAGGATTTGTTCCCTTTAAATTATCCTACTAGCATTACTTTTGTTAGTATCACCATACAAGGGGTTTTAGACAAAGCAGCACACAGTGTTCACTAAATCCATGCATAAAACCGAGACCAGAGACAGTTGCATCCTAATTCCGCTTTTATTATTCTCAATAAAATGGAGTCTTTGAAAACCATAACAGATTAGTGATGCTAACAAATACATCTTCCAGCGGTTTCAGGCATAATGACTGTATGACTAATGCACAGGTAAAGCAGTTAGAAAATGGAAAGTAGTTTAATTATATGCAGACTAGCGATGGACAATACCATGCCAATCTCTTAGTTATACCAAAAAAGGCATCAAAACACTGCTGAGCCTCTGGGAGGAGCGAGGTAGTCTGCACAGTCTCCTGCAAGCAAGGCTGTCCGTGCCCGCTGTGCCGCATGAGGCCAAGATCATTTAGGGACACTACACAGCGACACGGACTGCAGCATAAGGAGGTCTGATATTTCCCCTTGATATCAAGGACATGCAATCATGTCAAGAAAACTTTTCCTTTCCCAGGATACTCTGACCCTGTAGATCTCCCCTTGCATAGCAGTTTTGCACTAGGGCTTTGCTGGGCAAATGGAGGATCTCCCTCCAGAGCGGAAGCTGGCAAGCAGGCAAGCAGGGAGGGCAGCTCAGGTGAGGCAGGGGATGGGAAGGGCAGAGGACAGCACAAAGCCGGGCCACGCCAGGCTACACAGGGCAGCCCAAAGTAGGAGTTAAACAAGCATCCAGGATAATATCAGCAGCTCATCAGCTTGATACCGTTGATCGCGCATGCTATTTGGATCGCGGTTGTCCAGTGGTATTGGTAGATCAGCCACTACAAAGAAACTCTCCAAGCAGCATGGAGAATTTAGACATACATCTCCCATGAACTTCAATGAGAATGATGCATCTGTCTCCTGCGGTAGCTTTGAAGCTCTCGGCCAAAAGTATTCTTAGCCCTACTGTCATGCATGTCCCCAAAGAGACAAAAAAAGAAGGTGCGAGCATGTGNTTGAGTTACTTACTCAGTGGGTTAGAAAAGATCTGCATGGAAAAATGTGGCCTGCGAAGACTTGTTGGAACAATTGTATGTGACTGACTTTCCATCCTTGCAGAGCTAAACCAAGCAGTCAAAGCTCCCTGGGCTGAATAGGTGATACACAAAGAGCAGCTCCTGCACTTTGGAACAACCCTCTGTGCGTCATAAAGACATTTTTTGGAGAGGAGACAAGAATTACGGTATTTTAGATGCAGTTTATATAGACCTTAGAAATAAAAAGATGTCTGAAAGTTTGGTAAAAAGTCAGGGTCTGTAATCTTATATGCTGAGTAATTAATTAACTAAATTTTTTTGTTCTTGTCTTCATTGTATCTACAAGGGCAGAATGCCAGCCCGTAGCCCGAACTCAACTGAGCATAGATGTTGCTATTGTATATCCTTTATCTGCTGCAACACCCCTTGAAGCTTGACAGTTTGAAATTACATTTTCCTGTTGGAGCTATATTTTCACAAATACTGTAAGTTAAATAACTCCTGGAATAACAGAGGAGATACTAGATTGCCAACTAGAGTTGATATTCATTTTCATTATTTGTTCCTATAAATAGGTATGATCTTTTTTCTGGAACATAGTCTCATGTAGACCAATATCTTTTCCTCAGATGGCATCAAGAGGCACAAAGCAAGCTTAAAATTCTCCCTACTCCACCTCCCTTCAAAGCTGCACTCACAGTAGACAGGGCAGATGTAAGGACAGGTAATCATGCTGCTAGGTAGGAGCTCCAACAAATCTGAACTTTGCAGGTGTAAAATTGGAACCACAAAATATCCATTCTGCTTGAGAAGCCATTCCTGCATGTTAGGTGTCCCTACTGTTTTGTTACCTTTCTGCTCTTTTGCAAAATAAAGTGTAGGGTTACTATATCCACAAAGGCTGCATGCACCAGAATGACGGGATTTCCACAGCCCCCTGATGCCCAAGAGACTGTCAGCTTTTACAATTCAATTAATGACACTGGTGACGTGTATTGGTAAAAAATTAAATTAAATTAAATTGAATTATTACTCAGGATTTCTTTTTGATGGCATTTCACTCTCGATTTCTAGCATAGCTCATTTTCAAGATGGCAGTATAAATTCTTGTTGCATATGTTTTCTTCAGTGCCACAAACCTCAAACATTGAAAAATCACAAGTTAGGTCCTAATATCACAGTTGGTATCAATGAACTTCGGGCTCTTCTCAGTTTTGAGCCTGAAAACGCCATTTCCAAGGCATTCTCTCTAATCACATGCAACAGAAACTTGCTTTTAAAACAGGCACATTTCAATTCTTCTGCAAGCCTAACTATGGAAACTTTGGTTTTATGAAAAATATACAATGCCAAGAACTAAATCTGAGGTGAATGATCTGATAGTAACTCTCTACAAACAAAACCAGTTTTTAATAGCACAATAGACCCTGAAACAAAAACAATGAAAAATAAGAAGTAAATCCAGTTTGACCAGATTCCTTAGATTATACATTCTTTAGAGCAGAGACAGCCTCTTGATTTTCACACCATTTGGCACTCAGAGACTAGATCTCAGTCAGGACCATGATGCACTACCAGAATTTACACACATCCAAATGGAGACCAAAACTGGTTGAATACAAGGTTTCTGCCACCGAACTGCAAGAATCCAAATACCCATTTATGCATCAGGATTAAGGAAAGCAGACGTGGAAACTAAATTCTTTCCATTCAGTTGATTCAAACTGAAATGTGGTTAAAACGTTAATTTCATTAAAATATGCTTAGCATAAAGAAACCTACAGGAAATACTCATCATGGTAGCCAGCAATGCAAAATAGAACAGAACATTTCCAGCACTATAGTAACGGAATTGTGTGGGTGTCAGAGTATTTTCTTTTAAAGAAAAGAAAAAAAGAAAAGAAAAGAAAAGAAAAGAAAAGAAAAGAAAAGAAAAGAAAAGAAAAGAAAAGAAAAGAAAAGAAAAGAAAAGAAAAGAAAAGAAAAGANAGCTGCCATTAATACAGCCGTTCCTAGATGGATCAGCTTCTGTCAGTGCTCACTTCCAAGTATCACATATGTTTAAATAATGCCTAGCAATTTCACAGTCTCTAAAATTTAATGAAGTGAACTTTTCTTTGATAAATTTAGGGTATTGTAAAATTTACTACTTGTATCATCTCTGGGAAATACAAAGGCAGCTGGATATATTCACTTTTTGCTCTGTGTCCTCCGGAAGCAGGCACAACCCACCAGCTCGTGGGAAGTTTGCAAGAGCAGGATTTGCTACCAGGTATTTGAGGAGGACTGCAACAAACCAACTATCTGCTGTGCCTGTAAACATATCTTGGGATTCCACTGAAAAAAAAATTACTGTTTTAAATTCCTCAATGTTTTAGGGCACCAGTACTACTGGAGGGGAGGAAGTAGTAGGTAGGATTTCCATCTCATATAAGCCACAGTCACGGGCACTGCAGTAAATCTGGGTCAGGCGGTGGCACCCTGTGCACTAACTAAAAGGACTGGTGCCCTCCTTCCCAGTCTTCCATTTGTTTAAGCAGACGGAAACTGAGCTCAGGCCACAACAGGTCATCTTCAAGTGGGAGCTGCAACTCCCTGGGCAGGGGACCTGTACAAGAGCCTTGGCACAGTCAAAACTACCCTGTCCCACCATGCTTTGGCCTCACAGGTGTTGCATTTCAGTTCTCAGAACAACAGACAGGCAAGATAGGGCTGCAAGGCAGCTTGGTCTGATTTTTACATTTTACATTCTCTCCAACAGCTTAGCTCACTCACAGTTGTGACTAGATGTATACACATTTATGAAACTATGAAGATCACTTAATAGCCTTCGGGCATACGTTGCCATTTTCAAAATAACCTCTGAACTGTACTACGCAGACAGCCATGGTCGCTGTCTCTGTGAGCTCCTTTAGCCAATGCAGGTACTCAGACATCTTTGCAAATGAAGCTAACGCTATTCTTTTGACATCAGTAGATAACCGTGTATTAGCTAAACTTGACAACCTGGGGTTATTTCTTCACATGCTTAAGCTTTCATTCACCCAAATGAGCTTGAAAATAACTGCTAAAGCTAAGACAGTGTAAGCTGTGAACTATATTGTAAAATATGAAAAGAGCCTGCAACTCTGAAGCATCCTGGCCTAGAAATATGAAAGAATCTGTAGACAGGATGCATCTCTTGAAGAGGAACATGCATGTTTGAAAGATTTCCATTGCTCCATCAGTTGTGCTTTATTCTTAAAATCTCTCTCAAGGGAAAATAAAATTTGACTTCAGGGATTTCAAGGTTGCGTGGCTGCCAGACCTGTTTAAATCATCTACATTGGCTGAGAAAACAAGCTCCAAACATCCTAAGCAGTGAGCAGCCCTGTAAAAACTGGAGCCGAGGATGGTTACAGTACTCTGTGTTTGCAGTATTTAAGCACTGGCCTATCTCTCTTGCAGTCTGGAGCAGTGACCTCGGCTTGGCTGCAAGGCGGAGGTATACCCAGGCTAGTACGGACACGTTCAGAAGTTAAGCTGTAGCAGGACGGGTCTCAGTGAGGACTGTCCAAAACCCGTGGTATATCTACACATGACTTTTGCTGATAGCTCAGGAACAGCCACGCAAGCCAGAGGCAGCATACACAAGGTTTACAAATTCTGCTTTGGTTGGAAAACAGCTGTACTCACAGCCCCGGTGAATACAAGTGTAAGATATGGGCAGTAATGCCAAGTCCAAGTTTTATACTTAGGAGAGGCTTTTTAGTGGTGCTCTTGCCCTTCCGGCCACCTGCTAGGAAGTACAAGGCCCAGTGCATCTCTCTGACCAGGACATGCTTGGTAGCTGTGATACATCAGCCAGATGCCACTGTTACACTCAAGCGAGCACACTGGCTGCAAAAGACACGTGTTGTAGAAAGCCATGGAGACACTGATGGTAAGCGGGCATGAAAGGAGGGATTTTAACTGGCAGAATTAAGGAAGAAACTACCTTTTAGTCATGGTATCAGTACTGACAGGTTAAGGCTTCCTCAAAAAACCTGCCAGTATTTACAGTATGCACTCATGCTGAAGGACAACTATTTAAACAACTGCCTGAGAGTGCTTTTAAGAAATCAGCCAGAACTAATGTCAGTGAAAGGAGAACAATCATTATAACATTCTCAAAGCTTTC
>VYXH01006064.1:9969-47795 GCA_013397275.1 Burhinus bistriatus
ACAGGGAACTGCTGGAGAGGGTACAGCAGAGGGCTACAAAGAGGATTAGGGGGCTGGAACATCTTTCTTATGAGGAAAGGCTGAGGGACTTTGGTCTTTTTAGTCTGGAGAAGGCTGAGGGGGGATCTCATCAATGCTTACAAATACTGAAAGGGAGGGTGCCGGGAGGATGGCACCAGTCTTTTTGCAGTGGTGCCCAGTGATAGGACAAGAGGTAACGGGCACAAACTTGACCATAGGAAGTTCCATGTAAACATGAGGAGGAGCTTCTTTGCTCTGAGGGTGGCAGAGCACTGGAAGAGGCTGCCCAGAGAGGTGGTGGAGTCTCTGACTCTGGAGACATTCAGAACCCGCCTGGATGCCATCCTGTGCAACCTGCTCTAGGTGTCCCTGCTCTGGCAGGGGGGTTGGACTAGATGATGAGGTCCCTTCCAACCCCTGTGATTCTGTGATTCCAGATCATTGTCCACCTAGGAGGACAATGAGGACAGTACAGGAAAACTGGGACACGAGGCTCCATCCTTATTGTAATGCAACAGCTGAAGGGTCTGGCACCAGAATATATATTAAGTAGATCAAGAAAAGAAACACAGCTATAATCCAGCCATTTAAAATTTACAATACATTTATAATAATAGATTCAAAGTTTGCTAATATGCATTTTGATTGACTACACATTCTCATCTCACTTCCATTGCTCCCTCAGGCTCCACATCTTTAGTTAGGAAATAGTTGGCCTTTACCAGATGACATTACATTGAATTCACTATCTGAGTTACAATTAGATAATGTGCTCAGTTTTGATCCTCTACTTTTCTGAGTTACTGGAAAGAAGAGATAAAACCCCTACAGTCTTGGCTCCTGAGGCTTCACACACGCCACAGTGAAATATACATAATTGGTTAGACTCTTCTCTAAAGATACAATTAGTACCCTGAATCCCAAGTTCTTTTATTGCAAACAGCAAGAGATTCCAAAACCTTGCCTCACTGTTTACTCCCTAGTTTCAGCAATGCTTTGGTCTGAACAAGAGGAAATATGAGAAATATCTGCTTATAAAGAGACAAAGCAGAGAGGTAACATCTGCCTGGACAAGAGGAAAGTGCAGGGAATTTTGTAGTGTTCAGCTGAACTGTCTGCTGAAGAGACACTGGGGGAGAGCTTTCCAAGGGCAGGGACATGAAAGAAAACATACTTCAGAAATGGGTATTTTGGATAGGCAAAAAAAAAAAAAAATCCTAATGTCAACAAAGGTCAAATCTTACCCTTGCACTCATCAGCATTCTTTCTGGTAACTTCTACCTTTTTTGGTGCATATCTATTCTGGCTTCCAGTTCACCTATTGGCAGGAGAAGGGATTATCTTTCCATTATCTGTCTTCACTGCACCTGCCACAGAGAATCCCCAAACAGGCACAATGATGATCTAGTTAAAAAACACTACTAAAGATCTCTGAACTAGAGTATGCTATTTACTGTCAGTATTTGCTCTGAGAAGATTACCTAAGGATTGTAAGTACTCTGCTACACAATTCAATTCATAAATAAAATCATTTTGTAGGATGTTGTTTAATATTAAAGCTCCTAAACAAGCACGCAATTACAGGAAAGTCCCAATTCCAAGCAGTATTGTGCCACTTCCCATGTAACAGTGTAGTCAGGTTGGTACATCTACTTGTATCCTATATGTTTAAATGACCTCCACAACCCCTAGAAAGTCCAGGCTGCTTGTCCATTAGCAGACTGATCTTTGGGCACTGAGTTACTAGAGCAGAACACAGAAGTTTTTCAGTTCAGTGAGAATCACTCGGGTGAAATCACACACAGAGCTTTAGCAGATAAACCTCTCAGCACCACAGAAATGAGGGTAGAGTAGAAACGACGGAGGATTTGGTGATCAGATTTCAAGTTGTCATTATACAATTACTTCATGCCTCAAATGTCTCTACCCTCTTGCTTGCAGAAGCTGTAATCATTGCCTTTAAAGCAGTGCGGAACCAGAGAAGCTTTGCTGGTGAGTGGCAGTATCCTAAATGTGCAACGTTCTCCTGTTGTCAAATCCAAGTCTGCTCTTTCAGTGTCATGTATGCAGTCATCCTTATTAAACAGGGCTTTCTATGCAGCTTAACAAGCAGTCATTTTTTTTTTTTCCTGCAGTTTTGGCACTGTAGTAGGGAATGGAAGTAAAGCCCACAGAAATCTTTTACTCCCCATGTAGAATTAAACTGCCTTTTGAGGTCGCTGCAGGATACACCGAGCATTTCAGAGCATTAACATTACAGGGTAGTAAGTTACCTCCGCCAAATCAAGAAGTCGTCCCAGGAAGACTGGTAATTACCTCTCACCAGATTCCAAAGATGTTGGATACCTTTGGATATCCTTTGAAGCATCAGACTAAAAGGGGCTCACTTGTGAATTTCATGTAGATAATATTGATTTTGAACATTTTGGATTTTCAAACTGCTAAATTTTCCCATGATAGTGCAAACCTCAGCATTGTAATTTGAGCCTACTGACTTTTGATTTGCTTAGTTATGGTAGAAAACGTCTATGGAGTGACCAGAAATGGAAAAACCATTGGCAGAGAGTAAGGAAGGAAAAAATCCACCATGTATGTTCTGGCAGCATCAGTTTGACACCCTAGCTTCACTTAGTATGTCACTATTTCCTTGAAAGTACTACCGCGTGCTTCCCAGCTAGCATTCTGGATGTGAAATCTTCCCAACAGCCCAGTGTATCTGAATATCTTCACCTCTACCTTGCCCCTTTGAAATGACAGCCTGTCCAGGCAGCTGTCCTTCAGTAGCATCAGCTTAAGATACCGCATTGGGTTCCAGCGCAGTTTCACGTGGGATTTGACAGGTGATTAAGTTGATCTAATGGAGAGCTGCTTCTGAAAACAGTTTCACTCCTACTGCTTCCCTTGACTTATTGCTGCGCTCATAAAAACATTACCAGGTTTCTGCCAGTTTGTTAGACAAGTATCATGTGTGGTGCAGAATTGGTAGAACAGCCCTTTTGGCTGTTGAATAGCTTTTCCTTAGCCTAATCTGGGTCATTAACTTAACTCCTAGAGGACAATAATTCTGCTGCACGGTGGCAACTGCAGTAAAGGCTTCTTCTCTCGTTAAACTTCATTCTGTGACTTCTCTGCGATCATGACCTATAGCCTCTCTTCCCTGAATGCTGCTTTGTTTCCTGTTGTCTGTACCACTCTTTCATGCTTTTTCTTTATCACAGAGAAAATGCACGGGTCTACCTGTATCTCTTTAATGAGAGAGGGACAGGACTTAGCTGTCAGAGCCAGATCCTTCACTTCAAAATTTTCTTTACTTAAATACTTTAACAAGCAAATTTCTCACTTTTGCTGACAAATATTTAGCTCTCCATTTAACACCATCATACTTATTGTGAGAGATTTCTTTCCTTTGTCAAAATTAGCGCAAGCCTGTCACCTGACATTAGCAACTGCAGTCATCTGTTCCAAGATTCCCCCGTAATATTTAATTTTTATGACCTAAAAACAACAGAGCAATTTGCAGCTGTCTCTTTTGTGTCCTAGTGGAGACTGAAGAATTATATTAAGATGTATGTTGCTGATCAGTCATTGATATAGAGATTTGTAGGTTCACAGAAACAAGTTCAAATACACTAATATACAACAGAGAAGCTGTCAATATTACAGTGACTTTTCTAGACAATATGGTATTTCCAGGCTCAGTACAATGATGGATTTAAAATGAGCTAAACCAGAATAAATCTCTGATGTGAATCTGCTATGTCAAAACTTCCACAGAGTTTGATTTACTCTAGACTTTATCTTTTTTCAAGTCCCATTTTATTCAGATACAGTATATCCGCATTGGAGATTGGCATTAGGCCAATACTAAACAGAAAAATCCCCTCAAAAACAGGATAAAAATTGATTCCATCATTGTTAATCATTTGCCTTATTTTCTTTCAGTGATGGATCTCAAAGGGTTTTCCAGATAGGAATGTCTTCTTCTTTGCTTTGTATATTTGTACGGACTTTCACGACCTTTAATTAACATTCTGAGTATGACAACATGCTGGTGATGGGGGTGGTGGTTGTTGGTGTGTGTGCTATATGCTCAATTTCAAGAAAAATTCAGACACAGCAAGTCTACAGTCAGTCCTAGGGTCATGCCAGACCAGGGTACCTGAATCTATTGAACCCCAGAGTTAATGCTCAGTACAGACTTTCTCTAAGATTCTACTCAAAGATGAGGGTTTGGTCATCTTCTGTAGAGCAGTTCAATTCATTTGCTGGCATTAATTGACTCAGATTACAAAGTAAAGATTTGGAAAGGGCACCCTCACTTCGTGTTTATGCCCTCCTTCGCCCTCCCTTCTTGTATGTTTTTAGCACCTACCTTTTAAAAACTATCCCAGCTTTAGAAAATAATCAGGAGTAATCCATGTGAAAGAACAAACCCCTGGCACTGCCTTTACCCTCATGCATTTGTATAACACAGACCAAACGTGAGACTGCTTTCAGCTCTGGTTTGGATCTACCCACCCGTTCAGAGGGAATGAGTAGACTAGAAACTTGTGAGAAATAAGTATTTGTGCAATAGTTTCAGAGAATAAAAGAGAAGATTCGTGTCTTCAGTGTACTCCATTCAGCAAGCGTCATCTTGAACATTTACTGACCTCTGAATACCCGCGACAGGAGCTACAGTTGCCAGGCTACATGAGCCTTCTTTGGGAAGAAAAACAGCCCTTGCAGTACCTTCTGAAACAGTGAATTTTCAAGGAAGTAAGTCAGTATAAAAAGCAGCTCAGGACGATAGAGTGGGAAAGATTACTTGATATTTTAAGTGTATTTTACATACAATAATAAAGTTCTGCCTTGAAAAAGATGCAACTACAGTGATGGTCAGTTGCTACAGAAGTCCTCTGATCTCCATGGGGTAGGAATTCACCCACGTGCTTGGAATGAAAGGGGAGTGTCAGCATCGTACCATCGTTGTCCATTTTAAGTGTGTGTCTCTTTTGACCTAGCTGTCTAGGTTCTCCCAAATCAATGAGGGAGGCAGACATCTCCAGAGGATGATTTGCCTAATCACAGGTGTTTATGAAAGGGTGGATAAATCACCTTCTCAAAGAGTCTGTCTCTTTCCATTCACTATATATAGTGAATGGAAATCTTCATATCTACTTTGGATTAAATGGATAAATTAATTCAAATTAATACTACTCCATAGAAATGAAAGCAGAATCCAGCCCAGCTTCTTTTCTTCACTGCCTATTAGTTTTTAGCGTATGGTAGGTCTAATCTGCTATTTCTATGTAACCAAAGGATTTTGAGACTGATTCAATGTTTCATCTTTGTTTTGGCTATTAATCAATCTCAACAGCTGTTTATTGCATTTTATAGCACAAAGCAAACAAAAGTGATCCTTTAATTGATCCTTTAATGATGTGATATTTTATAAACTCTCAAACATGAATTAAAAAAAATCTACTAGAGAATGTGTTTCTCTTCATTTTTTTATATGAGCATTTTGAGTATCTTTAAATGGCAACAGACTTTTATTATTGCACAAACGGAAATCTGTTTTGCTTTCCAAACTTTGTTTACTACTATTGAAAATAAAGTAAACAATTGCTGGATATGGGAGAAACAAGCTTGTGTGATTGTATTTTTAAATTATAAAATACAGTGATTATCTTAGAAGCACAAGCATTTTGGTAGAAGTAACAATTGTTTCAAAGGCTTTCTTGTCCTATGTGTTACTACCTTCACTGACTTCTGCTTCCCAGTGGAAAGCAGAACACCATAACAGTTTTTATTTCAGACCATGTTTACAAGATTTCAGTTGAAAGGCTTACTTCTAGTCCTTGCACTGGTTTCTGCCTGATCTGTGTCACATTTTTAGTACACTGGAAATTTCACTCTGGAAATTCTACTATCTTGACCTGGAATAATTTTCAATGTCTTCATCTGAAATTTCCTGTACATGCTCCAGAGGTTTTTGGTAATTTGATTTCTGCAATTTCTCACAAATGTCATTCATCAAGAAGCATCCTATCTCCAGAATGACGGTGTCAGCCCGCAGAAGATGCCTAGCAGTGCTAAGGCACAGCTGATCATCAGCATTGTTTTTTTTCAGATCATTGAGGAAGAAAATGAGCGGACAAGATAATAAAGATGAAGACATGACTAATTAGTTGATTAAATGAAGACAGTTCAGTGATACTCAACTAGCTAGAGAGATTCATGGAAAGAATATGCTTTCTTCAGTCTCATGCCTCAGTAAAGCACTATCTGGATAAGGCCACAGAGACCCACTAAAAAAGCTTTAAAGTAAGAATAAGAAAAGAAGTTTGAGAGACGTGATATTTCCACACTTGATCTTAAGAAAAATAGACAAGTGCAGCTGTTAATGTAATAGATAAAGGAGCACCATAAATGAGGCTAGATACCTGAAACGAAGCAAAAAATTAATAAAAGTCAAGACAGTAGCAGGGCTCCTGAAGTGGTTAGGAAAAGGATTATGTAAGTTTTCAACACAGATCTGAAGTGATTTGTATACTGCTGCATGGAGCCTGTGAAACAAAAAGGAAGAACCTGAGCTACTGTAGGCCTGGATTTTGATAAAGGCAGAGATCGCCCTTATGTTATTAAGAAGGTAAACACTACAGAAGGAGTGTCATTCGGAAGACTTTTTTTGCCAGAAAGAGGTCAAAAATCACTGCAATGACTGTGTTACTGTTCTTGGACATGATAGCCAACAGAGTTTTTCAGGAAATCACAAGAGAAATGCACAGAATATTATTGCTTTATACATAGTTTTGAAAGGAAATGAGGACGTTACAATAGACTTTTTTTTTTAAATTATCATTGTTGATTTCCGTTACATGTAGAAATGAACAAACAATGTCTGCAATAGAGGACCTTGCTTTTGAAACTTGCTGAGCAATGAACTGGAAGACGGCTAGGTTTGTAGAAGCCAAAGACATCTGATTTCTCTTCATGGTCAAAGGACTGTACTGTAAAGAACCTGTCCCTAACAAGAGGAGGAAGTCTTCTTGGAAGGCACTTCATTCATAAATGGATAGCTGATCAATCAAGAAAGATGCTAGTAAATAAGTAAGGTGTTTACACAAAATGGAAAAAGAAAGGAGTCATCAATAAAGAAGGTTATGTCCTAGATATTAAGAAGAGTAGAGGTGAAGAAAGAATTGTCAAAATGCGGGCTGCAAGGCATATTAAAAGAAATAGACAAGTACCATTCAACAAAATTAAAAGTTAATCTGCTAATGAAATTTGCTCGTGACTCAGTTTCATTGTGCATTATTAATATACAGGGCAGTCAGAATGTCACATCAAAAGATGCAGGTGAACTCCAAGACTAGAAAGAAGGAGGAAAACAAATAGTATAGCAAGGAAGCTCATGCATGTTACTTTCAGCTGTGAGATTATCAGCTGGAAACAGCTGAGAAAGAAGAGAAAGTAAATTTGTTAAATGACTGTAGGATGGCAATAAATCACCAAAATTTTTCCTGTAGAGAAGAGAGATTATTCATACAATTCTGCAAGAAACTGAGATCTCCTCCATTACCATCCCAAGCTCTCATGTTCAGAAAATATTAATTCAAACTGAAAAAGAGGTAAAGGAGGCCTTTTTAAGTGGTCAATAAATGGGAGGAGAATGAAAGAGCTTTATTTGCTCAAACCCATAAAATAAAACCTTAAAAGATGATAAGATTTTTCCTTGAAAATGTTTCTGAAGAATGAACAGCAGGAGGAAGAGCTACACAGTCCACAGGAAAAAAAAACGATGTGCAAATACATAGGTGTAACATGGATACAAGTAAATGTAGGCAGATAATTACAGAGGCTCATGTTCTGCAACAGCTTTTGAATGATAGTAGTAATGGAGACAAAAAAATGGCGGAATTTTGAAGAGCAGCTTGCTAGATGTCTTAGGGTTATATGTATTTAGGGCAACAAAGATGATTGGGGGATTGGAGCAGCTCCCTTACGAGGAAAGGCTGAGAGAGCTGGGACTCTTTAGCCTGGAGAAGAGAAGGCTGAGGGGAGACCTTATTCTTGCTTATAGGTATCTAAAGGGTGAGTTGGAGGAGGATGGAGGCAGAGTCTTTTCAGTGGTTCCCAGGGACAGGACAAGGGGCAACGGGTACAAGTTGGAACATAGGAAGTTCCATTCAAACATAAGGAAAAACTTCTTTACGGTGAGGGTGACCGAGCACTGGAACAGGCTGCCCAGGGAGGTTGTGGAGTCCCCTTCTCGGGAGATTTTCAAGACCCGCCTGGATGCAGTCCTGAGTAATGTGCTCTAGGCATTCCTGCGTCAGCAGGGGAGTTGGACTAGATGATCTCTAGAGGTCGCTTCCAACTCTAAAAATTCCGTGATTCCGTGATTCTGTGATTAGCCAAGCTGTCTGAGGTGGTTATCCTCAAGAAGAGCAGGCAGGGCTCACTTGATGACTTAAGATCTTACTTCTGTTCCTGTTTTTTCTAATCATTACATCATTATGCCAATTATGCTATTGTTTTTGGACCCTAGGTCTGTTTTTTTTGAATGTGAAGTTTTTAGTATACCAGCTGTCCCAAGGGTTGCTTATGTGCTTTTAAATATTTTAAATTGTACTTTTCTGCACCTAGGGAAAACAGAAACACTATTGGCTTTTAAAAGTGGATTTGCTAGTACCAAGACCATGCAAACTGTAGTCTTCACTGTTACTTAAACATAAATTTGAATGCCAGAATCAAAGCTTTCTTAACAAAATGAGAAGGAAATTTGGGATGCAAGTTAGGAACGAAATGGCTCATCAGCAGTCTTTTTGTTCTTTTGTGAGGATAAGTACCTTCCACAAACATAAGCAATTGCCTGAACACACCTGAGGGATTATTTTGAAGCACAGTATGCAGAGAGTCTTTCATAAATAATAATAATAAAAAAAATCTATCCAAATTGTTGGATGTTCCCAGTGCTTTCAAAAAGCTACCAATTTGATTTAACTTCTTAAATTGTGCATTTATTTTGTACCAGTATAATCACCAGCACTTAAGTTATTAGTGCTATTTTTGGCTCCTGAGCTGATATAAAATGTTAGTAAATCTAACCTGAGGAGCTGTATTTTTATAGCTGTTAGGAGCTATCAGACATGCCAACATAAGTCATTTCAGACAGCTCCACTCTGTGATCACACACAGAGCCATTTTGAATATTTTACTAATTCATTTATCAAGTACTAAGTTCCCAGCAGTAAGAAACTGAGCAATTGTCTAGGCATCTCTCTGGGTGTCTTGTCATTTTGTTTTCTATGCCAAATAAATTATTGCTGTCTTTTGATTATGAATTCATGAAAGCTCAGAGAAAACTTAATTATAATCTGTACTTAGGAGGCTAGCATGTTACCTGTTTATCTGATTTAGTACAATTGCATATAATATTGATTCTGGAGAATAAAACTTTTTCATAGAAAGAAGATATCAGTATATTCAGTGACATCACTACAACGCTGTTGTCCTTCAGAGATGTTTTATATTCAGGAAACCTACGGGCTGCCGCAGAAACCTGTTACACTGCCTTCCCTTTAACATGAATCTATTTTATTCTCTGCCACAATTAATCCACATCTCAATAACAGCAAAACACTTCTATTCTTTTATTATTTAATAAATGCACTTCTTTGGTGCCAGTAAACTAGATTTGGAGAGTGGTACTGGCTGCTGAAGGCTCAGAGAACTGTGTGTTGATTTTTCCTTTGCTCACTACTTCCAGCAATGGCTGTGGGAATCAAGGAGGTTCGGTAACAATACTCTGCTTCTGTATCTGTGTTTGTTTATTGTCATAATTTATCGTTTATTAGCAGAACTTCAGGGAAACCAGCCCAGCAAAGTCCTGGGCTGCATCAAAAGCAGCGTGGCCAGCAGGTCAAGGGAGGGGATTCTGCCCCTCTACTCTGCCCTCATGAGATCCCACCTGGAGTACTGTGTCCAACTCTGGAGTCCCCAACATAAGAAGGACGTGGATCTGTTGGAGTGAGTCCAGAGGAGGGCCATGAAGATGATCAGAGGGTTGGAGCNGCTTTGCACCAGAGAGTGTTTCTCAAGTGTGTGCAGAGCATGAGGGAGCATGCAGGTGCAGGCAGTCACACTGAGTCCATGCTCCAAGCCAGTGGCACCCGCCACCACTGGTCCAGAGCTCAGCCATTGTGCTACCGTGGTGCTCACGGTGGGTAAAGAGCCCTAAAAAGAGACCAGGGAGAGTATCTCAGAGCACGAGTGAAGCAGGTACCTGATTTCCTGCATCTGACTGACCGCAGAAGACGAGCAATAAAAAATGGATTAAATTCCAACTCCTTTGCCTGTTTTGCAGGAACGGCTGTAAGCTACCTTATATAAATGGGTCTAATTCTTTACTCCATCACACCAGTGCTATCGAAGTATAATGCTATTAAAATAGATGAAATTACCTTAGATTAAAATGGGTGTCATGCACTGGAGAATCAGATCCACAGGAATGAAAGGTTTTCTTTGTGTAAGGGACATGTTCTGAGGCATAACAGATTAGTAAATGCAATTGATGTACTTTCTTGTCACATATTATAATAGCTTCTTATTATTTGTACTATTTTTAAACAAGCACAGAATTAGACTTGTAATTTTTTTCCAATGAACTGAGAATCTCAGTGAGCAAGATGTATTATAAGCCTCTAATCCTGTGCATTACAGGCTGGTGTATGCCAGACAGCATACAGAAATGTAGCAACAGCATATTATGGCTGTTTGGCATTGCTTTTTGTTTCATAAAATTATGTTTTGTCTGCTACAGATTTTTTAAAAACATCTGTAGATCTCTACAGGCTATTAAAAGTGGCTAGAGTGAAAAACAAAGTACTTCTGAAGGTTTCCTTCTACCTACCATATGTTGTTAGAAAACTGCTTACATATACAGGTAGCACATATTGGAACTCTTCAAAACTGCCAAATATGCTTCAGGTAATCTTCCCGCACACACATAAAAAGTGCCAGATTTTGAAAAGGGGTAAATGCATCATACATGAATTTTTCATCTCATAAGCCAGTGGGATTGCTTGAGTAGCCTCTAGCAACTGTTGTCCAAGAAAGAGAAAGAAAGCATGTGTTTTTGCAGAGTAAGGGCAATATGAACAAATGAGGGAACCACAGGGCAGAAAATATGTTTCAATACAATATGTATGAAATTTGGTGGGCCTTGGCCAAGCTACTGGAAAACATGTGTGCTGTAGATTAGACTAATAACTATGTTCAAGTGACATCTTCAAAAGCACCAAAATATGATGCTTTATTTAAAGCCGATAATTTTTAAGTTCTTTGCTTACTGAGGAATTTGTGAGAATTAAACATTACGCTTCTTAGGATACTGGCCTCTGAGCTCAGCAGGAAGATGAGAAACTTTTTAGAGAATGAAAAATGGTGCACATTGGTTGATCTAATCTGTATTTTCCATTTTCCCTTTCTCCCAGCATAGTAAATATGGATTGTATTTCTCCCTTCCCCAAGATATCAACTGTTAATAATTCACTATGATGATTTTGGACATTTTATATTTAAAGTCTGCATACAATCTACTGATTAAATTGCATTATGAATAGTTGGATGAATATCTTATTTAACAAATTACTTTCTTCTGCCACCACAAATTGTACTTTTGCAGCAAATGACTGGCCATTTTAATAAGAATGAATGTAATTATTTTACAGTCTGTGCTCTTTACAGGCTGGCGTACTTCATTTTCATGTAAGAAGTCAGTGACTGTTGTTGGAAAGGAGGATTTTTAAAGTTGCCGTTTGTGCCTATAATTTACAGAAAATAACCTTGCCTGGAAAAGAAATAAGACATGGCGGGGGGCGGGGGGGGCTTCAGTGTAATCATTGAACCCAAAAAGACATGAATCACCAAGTATCCTTTTTCTTTGCCACAAACCCCATGGTGATATCTTCTCTTGTTATTTTATCAACTAAACCAAGAAAGAAAAAAAAAAAAAAGGTAATAGGGGCAAAGAAATCCTGAAGGAAAGAAAGCAAAGGGGACTTCATTCTTCCTCAAGACATGTGAAATCAGGTTTAATCTCACATAAATTCCATCTATTTTAATTTATTTTGAGTTGCTGAGAGTCATCCAAGCTGCGGGGCAGCCTGGGATGTAGTCTTCACTCACTGCAACTGCAGAGAATAGGAATCAACTGATGTCCATTCCACCTTGCATTTACTATGTGGCTGTTATTGATAATTATCAGAACTCAGATGACACATAATAAAACATTGCACCAGAGTAATGAAAGATGACAATTTAAGTGATGTACAGATGTCAAAATCCCAAAGAAAAGCAAGGGGATGTAGGTATCTGTCACTGAAGCCCTGGAAAGTCTCCTCCTTCACCTACTGTGTTCTGAGGCCTTTGTGAAAATGGAACTCAGATTCCAAAGTCAGACATTTTTGAAAGCAATACCTCTGATCTGCTTTGGTCAGAGAACCGGGCAGTATAATCAATGACCGCTGGCCTCTGTATGTGCTATACTAGTGACTCAGAAAATCACTGAAGAAAGAAAACGTGTTTTAGTTCTGCAGGTCATACTGGCCTCAGCCTATAAACACATCAAGCGACAAGGAAGAGAGTTACTCTATCCCTGCAAACCCGCAAATTCCAAGTGCAAAAGCAGGGAATTGAAGAAAATGCAGCAGTTCTTTAGGAGTCTACTTCATCATCATTTAACCTGATCCTGCTATGCCCTAATTTCGTTCCTTAATCACATAATCGTTTTATATATCCTCAGTCTCTTCTTTTTTCCTGTTCCACAATGTACAACCAAATAAGTATTTCCTGAGACAGGGAAACTGGTGCCAGAACCCAGCAGTTAGAGACACCCTTGGCTGACAGAGGTAGGAGGGTGGAGTGTCCCTGAAGGGGATGGTAACAAGGCTGGGGATGGGTGGGAAAGGTGGAGCTTCAGCAATTCTGGTTTTGAGTGGGAAACCCGCTTCTCTAAAGATTTTAATGAAACAGAAACATTCCCATTATGTAAGCACATATATTTGTGTATGCATGTGTACCTATATTTGTGTATATATATGTAAATATATTTGTGTATGTATGTGTATATCTATATACGTATGTTTATATAGAACCATGATTCTGTTTTGCAGCACAATTTGCTTGAAGTGGAAGCAGGTGAAGATCCTTAGATCAGTTTTGCCCATGATGCTAATCCTGTTCACTAAAAAAATAAAATACTCTAGGAAAAAATGGTGATGTCAGGAAAAGGTGCTTAGACGGGCTCCAACCTGAAGGACACTGAGATCTCAGAGACAGAATGTACTTGAGAGGAGCTGCCCCACTCACACAGCTGTTCAGTTCCACCTCTTCATCCTCCCTCCCTCCTCCTATATATACTTCAGGAATTCCTTAGCTCAATGTCCTAAAAAATACCGATGCATTTGATGCGACCCATTGACAATGCATTGCTGATCTGTGTTAATTGGCACAGACGAGCCCTGTGAAGCTGCTGGTTCCATCTGTTGCAGCAGGTTATCTTTTTACACCTCGGTATTTTGAACATGGACAAAATCCTCGGTATTAGATTTCCAGGTAACTCAGTGTGCTTAAATAGACTATCTGACTCTCCATCAACCCAGTTTCGCCCAGTGTTTGTCTGAAATTGTTCTTAGGTTATGACCTTATTGAGTAAGTTTCAATCAAGAGTGAAATTTTATGACATTTTGTAAAGCTGTGAAAATGAGTATTTATAATGGGAAATGTGAAACGTCTTTAACTATAACTACACTGCTAGGAGCTGAAACAGTAAAAAAATGTTTCATTTCACATTGTATAAGCTATTAGACTGAGAAGGCAGAAGTACAATTTAATTCACCTCTCCCAGTACATTAAAGGTGTATTTGTTTTTAGCTCCTTTCACTGAAGCTGCTTTACATTTTACCCTTTAGCATCCAATAAAAACAAAATAAAAGAGAAAAAGACAGAAGAAGGGAGAAATGAAACTGCTGTAGAAAATAACCTCAGAGAATAAGACAACTTCGTTTACAATCTAATAAAATATTTTTCATGAGTGTGGAGGGGTGGAAACCACTCTGTAATACTAAGTTACTGAAATCTGTTGTGTTGGGAGGAAATGAAAAAGTCAGCAGTCATCGTGCAAGGGGCCACACTTTATACAACTGAGCTGTACCTAGTGACTAGAAAACATAATTAACAGATAATTAGGAAACGAAGGAACAGTAGCCACTATGTTTGATCTGCAAATCAATAAAACTCTACTAGGAGCTTCTGTGTTGACTTTTTGTTAGGTTTTTTCTCCCCTTTTTTTTAGCTGACAGCTCTCCTGAGAACTGCTGTTCCTACCCTGCTCTGATCCAAGTCTGATGTCAGGCTGCCTAGCAGCACTGGTTCACCCAGATAGTCCTAAAAGCCAAGAGTTGCTTTCCCTGCCCTATAAAGGTTCTTTCACTTTGTCTGCACCCTCAAGAAGTGAACTCTGGTGCATTTAAAACTCATTTACTTCACAGCAGTTTCTTGGGTGCAGCTGAATTCTTCTTGGACAATTTAATGGCTTTTAATGTAAAAGAAGACTCTAAGAGATGGAAATAGAAATGGTGGAAATTTCTGACTGTTCAATCATTTGTGGCACACTTGAGATTTCATACCAATACACAAAGAGTTCAGTTTTTGTGCGTATATTGCTTAAACTGAAAGTCACTGG
Organism: Burhinus bistriatus; assembly: GCA_013397275.1. Classification (NCBI taxonomy): domain Eukaryota; kingdom Metazoa; phylum Chordata; class Aves; order Charadriiformes; family Burhinidae; genus Burhinus; species Burhinus bistriatus. The sequence goes on from VYXH01006064.1 coordinate 24,725, forward strand.
CAGAATGAATCGACATGCAGGATACATCATTTGTAACAAAGATGGTGGTTATACATTTTTGCCAATTTTCTCATCTGTTGCAAAGTTGGGGTTTCCCTTTTATCCTTGTCCTCCGCTGCAGGCCTCATTCTTTCCATCAAATAACTACATCAAGAGGTAAAGGGATACTGATAGTGTCATTCTCTTTAATTTGAAGTTGAATCCTCAAAGAAAAGGTAAAAACACCATCTGATTTTTTGTTATATTCAGAACTATACGCCCTTCTTTGTCAACTAACTTGGATGTTAATCTCTTTCTACCCTTGTGAGAGTCTCAGAGGCAATGTACACACAGGTGAGGATACATGCTCCTGCTCGAGCACGGAACAACCGAAACACAAAATCTTTATTCTTAGCATAAGAATGTGAAGAAATGCAGTTTGATTTTCAGAAACTAATTTTTTCAGGTTTACCTGCAAATTCTTTTTCTTGTAGACAGTGGAGATTTAATCAAAAGAGTAAAGAAGGCTCTGTGGTGGTTACAGACTCGCATCTCTTTCAGCAGTTCTGTGAGTCACTGAACTCATTTCCAATGAAATGAAGCTCAGCTGTTCTCCTGGTGTTCATACACTTGCAGATACGTGGGTACACCTTTGCAAAGACCAATATAATGTGACCTTCACCACTGTGTACAGCCAGTAAGTAATAATGTAGAAGAAATAAGTCATAAGAGTTGACTGTATCACGCAAGTCTTCAAGGTTTATGTTTTATGTAAAACCATTCTTATCATTGGAGTACTGTGGGAGCTGCTCTTCCTACAATGCTGCTGTTCAAGTGAATCTGAGGAAATTGGTTCCTTTCCTTAGAGGAAATTTTCCATATCTGGACAACTTAGAAGGGCCAACCAATAGGCTCAATGTTGGGTCACTGTCTTCAGTAAGCGATAACAGCACCATGGACCCTGAGCTTGCTGGGACGCTCCAGCTGCTTGCTTTCTGCCTGTCCTTGCTGCTTATTCTCAACTTGGTGGGGTTAAAGTTCAGGGGATTACATTCTGATGCTGAGTTTGGGAAAGTCAGTGCTGCCTGTTTCTTTCCAACCAGGCTTGACTTGTCTCAAACAAGATAAGGTCCAAACAAAAGCTGAGGACAGTTCAGGAAACTTAGCACACTCAGCTTTCCAGGTGATTTCAGAGCTTGCTATTTTGCAGAGTTTGTTCCGGGTCATGTCTTTACAATAAAGCAATCTGGGTAGTACAGAGCTTTGCAGCCGAGAACAAGCTGAGACCCACTTTTCACCAACGGTACACACCCATCAGTGAGTATTGATCACCTGTGGCTATCATTTACCTTTTTTTTATTTCCTTTCCGTGTCTTTTTTATTAGTTACAGCTGTCAGATCTTTTCCACCTCTCCAATGTCCCTGGTAAGTACAGTGATGGGAACAAGTGCGTGTGTGTCTTTCCTCACAGCTTTCAGGAGGCAGAGCTTGGCTTCTTCTTGGCAGCTGCAAGAGCCTTGGGGGAAAACGTTTGAGGCCACCCAGCTGAGCAGATGTGCGGCAGCAGCTGGGGAGTGCTGTTCCCAGCAGCACTTCCAGCTGCAATCGTTACCCATTAGTGAGCAGCAGCGGCATTGCTCCATCACCGTGGTGGATCCAGCCGCAGGCCTTCTGCTCCCTTCCCAGGAACAATTCCTTATCTCCTGCCGGTCAGCCTCACTCTTCTACTTTATTAATTACAGGCTCAGCTGTGAGTCCTTCCACGTGTCCGCTCTGGGAGTAATGGTCTGTGAGAAGTCTGATTAGTCTCCCGTGTGGGCTGCCTGCACTGCCAGATCCCCCAGAGGGAAGCGAGTAACTGTTAGCCGAATGCTGCTCTCCTTTCCCACACAGGTGAGAGATGACAGGATGAGTAAACGTGCAGGAAGGGGAAGAACTGACCCTATCTCTTCACAGGGTAATCTTTGCAGACCCATGCACACAGGCAGGCAGTAAACAGCAACAACACGGTGGCTACCTAAGGGTTCCTCTTGGAGCACCAGGTCTATGTCTTTCCCTGTCTATTTTCCTCCTCAATACCCCAAGCAGCACCTGAAAGCCCCGTTCAGTTCTCCTGGTCATGGTATGAAGCTACGCTAAGTCACAGCGCCCTGCTTCTAACACTGAGAAATTTATGAACTCACTAATCCTGTAAAGGTGCAGAGATGTTGTGGTGCTTTCAGCAGATAGTGAATATATTGGAAATGAATCTGTTGGCAGTGTCACTCTACATTGGATAAATTTGGTTCATACCTCTCTGCAAGATCAGGGCCCAGAAGCTTGTTTGTGATGACACGTGGATCTAGGGTGAATGGCCGGCACAGTAACACTGATAACGGTGCCTGTTTACTCACATCCTGCAGGTCTGCCATGAGAATTACTCCTTTTCTGCCTGGCTCACTTCCAAACATGCACACATAACACGTACACATGCACAATGCCACAGGCAGGAAAATGGGGCAGAGTAGCACCATATCAGAACACCTACTTTTTTCTCTCCCACGTTTTGTATAACCATGCTGAAATTTCCAAATTCCCATTTTAATTATTTTATCTCTGCAGATATGCACTCACGCACATTCAGGGGTGGCATTATCCAAGACTGAAAATGACAGTGACAAGCTATACAATCCTGGGGGTGATGATTTGGAGTTATTGTTGCAGTATTATGTGAAATCACTACAATAAAACAGTCCATACAATGCACTCTAATAGCCTCCTTACCACACTATTAAATCCTACAACTGAAACTTCCTTGCATTTCTGCCCAGACCTAATGCAGCATGAAGACTGAATTATCTCATGTCCATTTACAGATAATTCTTTAGGTCACTAAAGTGGGATAAGGCACAATGAAATACACCACGTTTAGCTTGGAAAGAAAGCACACATGTCCACAACATGAAGACATCCCCTTCCTCCCTCACCCTGAAACACACAGAACCGTACACACATAGAGACACGTATGCGCACACGCGCACCGGCGTGCACAGGCAGAGCTATGAAGTTGACAGAGCCACAAATACACAAAGCTGTGCCCGCACGTGGTGCATGAACGCGCAGAGCCACGCGTGCACGCACGCTGAGCCGTGCACGCAGAGGTGTCATCCTGCACCCAGCCATGCACCCACAGAAGACTGCATACACAGCAAAGCATGAAATTGAAAAAGGGTAGCAGTCACTCCTAAATTTAAAATGAATTGCCTGCTTTCTTACATCTAGTAGGAATTCATTTTATGTGTTGGACATAATTGATCTTAATCAATTTTTTTTTTTTTTAAATTGAGGTCAAGCCCGATGGAGGGAAATGACAAGTATCCTAAGCTCACACCAAAGATACAGAGACTGCTGAAAGGATGAAATTTTGAACTGTTTAATTTTAATAAGAATTTAATCTGTGACATGGTTAGGTTTAAAATTTCCCTATGGGAAATTATGAGAATAGAACACCTGAGGGCTGGGTCCTATGCCTAAATCTTCTCCATTCATCTCTTCCCATTCTACATTTCCTGAAAGAATAATCACACTGACATAGCCTCTGCAAGAGGAGCTAAGAGAAGAGGAACGTATTAAAAATACTGATTCTGACACATAGCATTTCCCTCCCCGATCTTGATTTTCGAACAGTTCCAGCCTCCAGCCATTCTCTGTTTATTAGTCGGTGACTTGAAGTCAAATCAGAGTCTTTGAAATACTTCACAGTGAATCTTTCTACTGATGGACGGATCCTTCATGATAAATCTGTTTCATCATATTGCCAATGGTTATATGGAACGCATAATTATTAATGCATATTTCCCCTATCTGACTATCTAGATGCAATATAATTGGGTGAATAATTTACAGCAAAAAATTTAAAATTTGTGCCCACTTTCTATTAGCATATTTTCCACAAATACATTATAATTCTATATGAGATGAATTCCTCATTCAGAATGACTTACTATAATTATGAAAACCTGATATAAAGTCTATTAAGTCAGTAGAAAATATTTCATTGAATTCTATGGACTCTGGATTAGACCTATAATTATTAGTCTGTAGATAAATCAGAAGAAGTTCAATAAAAGTACCCATGGTCATAATTCCTTTCTAATTCTTTTGATTGGAAATCTTTCATTGCTCTGATTGGATATGCACCTCGGGAAACAGATATATTGTGGACATCCTGCCTCACATTTAACTTCTCACGACTCAAGTGCTTTTAAAGATCCCATCAGGCAACTGCTCATCTTTTTAGACATCTAAATATCTCTCTTACATGATTCTTAAGATAACTGTCCATCCTATCACACTTTACATGGCAGCTCCACGGCCAGGTTTCACAAGCTCCCAGCTTCTATTGCCTTAAGTATCGGGCTGTGTTTTGTTCCCAAACTAAGGTATTAAACATCCTGAAACAAAAGACCAAGCAATATAAGACAACTAAAGGGACATTCCTCATTAATAGTCTCATATGCTATAATTTTTAGCTAATTCCAATCCAATCCAAAGCCAGGGCAAAGAGACTAACAGAACAGACAATTAATGACTGACAATCTACTTCACCCCTAGTAGTGAAAGTCAAAGCTCTTATCTTGCCAATACAAATTGCTTGTTTCCAAACCAGCATAGAAAAGGAAAAAATAAAACTCAAAGCTGCTTTTGCTCTGTATGGTTTCTTACCTAGATTGGGTTTCATATTTCTTTGAATTAATAATTCGGCTTTCTTTTTTATTGTGCCTTAAGCAGTCATCTGGCTTCAAAGAACTGCTGTGTTTGCTTTAACTCCTCTGCAGTAGAAAACAGCTTATTAAAGTAATGATCTAATGGTTTAAAACAGGGCACTTCTAAGCTTAATGGAGGCTCATTAAGTATTCATTCATTAGAGAATGCTGCTTGTGATAAATATACCATTAAGTCACTCTAACGCATACTGTCAACTACCAGCATGAACTGAAAGGCACGTGGGCCAGTATCCCTGTGTAGCACATCCTCTTGAAGAGTTATGCCTTAAAACATTGCTGTCCTACAATTTCACGTATTGAAAGTTATGATTTGTAATCTCTAGGATGAAGTTGTTTGGTTTCCAACCCAGGTCTGTGGTGGGTACTACACTGCTGTGAAAAAGTTGTCCTAGTTGTCCCAAATGGGGGTTACCAACACATTTCCTTACATAAATCCGGGTCCTCAAATGAGCTGGCAACAGGTCTGTAGAAAGGGAGATTAGAAGTTACTCTCAAAGGAAATCGAGACCAGTGGAAACTGGGGTGATTTATCTTCTTTGGGTCTGTGTGTTCCAGACTCTGTTTTTGATAGCCTGTGTTAAGATCTCCACAGAGGAAACCACGTGTGTAGTCCTGTAATAGAGTATTGCTATTGCTAGTAACAAGTTATACGCATTTTACTGAGTTTGCAAGGCCTCAGGAGAAAGACTTGCCAGGCTTGCTCAGCCTGAACTTGGCCAGTCTGCAGCTTTGTTTTGATTGACTTAGCTGTGACAGCAATTTGTTTAATTGATAGGCGTCACTGGCTAATTTGTTTTGCTTTTGTTATCTTTGTAAGGGATGACCATAGTTTTATAGAGATAGCAGTAAAAAGCAATTATCCTGTGTAGAATGAGATATTTATGACTCTTACACAACGACGTTTAGAGAAGTACAGGCCTGGTATGACAGTGGAGATCTTGAGAGGTGGAGACACAGGATGAGGCACAGAGGAGTGCAGGCATGGGATAATAAGAGAAGGGGCACAGCCTGGCAGTGTGGACCCCATGGCTATAAACAACTCACAAATGGTCAGTTAAAGAAATGCAGTCCTAGAGTCGGGAAAAAAAAGGCTTTAGGGATAACAAACAGAGTAATACTATATAATGCCTGTAAAAATCATCGTATATAGTAAACGCAGATGTAATGTGGAATTGCAGAATAATGTAGGAAGATCTAGGTGTAAAAATATGTTAACAAACATAAAACCAACCCAAAATTGATCCTAGAGTGAAGAAGAAACACAAACATGAAACATGAACATCATATTCCTTATGGTGTAGGAATCCAGGTGCTGACAACTCACCTTAACACCCTCACCCCACCCCAGAATGGAACCACCTAGCTTAGGACTCAGAGGAACAGCAGAAAGATGAGCATAACACAAAGAAAAAGGGTGTGTATAACAGATAATAATACTAATTAATATTTATAATAATTATAATTATTATTATTGAAAGATTTTCTGAATTTTTCTCTTTCTATAATAGTTACATCAAAACTAATAATAATATTTTGATTAAGATTTTTAAGATTGTTAAGATTTCAATTATATTAGCAATAAATTTTTGGTTTACGGTACATTTCCTCCTTGCCTATACACATAAGTTTGAGCATGACCAGGGCATTGCCACCAGGAATGACAGTGGTACGTCAGTGCCTTGGCTGTCTTTCTCTACATCACATCTGCCAGCACCTGCCATCTAGTTGGGAAGTACCAGCTTCCGTGCACACAGGTATTTGTACTTTGTAGATCAGTTTTCTTACAGCCAAAGGGCATGGGACTTTCACAGGTACAGACAAGGGCTAGGTCAATATTTCTTTAGTGTCCAGTGTGCCAGACAGGTGTGCATTGCTCTCAAACATCAAATCAGTATTTAGCTAACTGTTCACCGGGACATCATTCAATATTGAAGTCATGCATTATTAAAATCAATCTCGTAACTGAGAAAAAGATTGACCTCTTTTTAGCATGAGTTACACAGAGTCTCTGCATAGAAAAGTGCTTATTTCTCCTAAGGGCTGTAATGTGTTTTTGATGTTGTGTCAGCTTAAAGCTGGATCTCATTCTTGATGACTAACTCCCCCATCATCTATCATGCACTTGGGCCAGCTCCCACTTTGGCTAAAGCCTGGAGATAGAGACCTGGCTCCCAGAAGCGGAGAGACATACCTGAACTAAACACACTCCCCTCCTGTCAGTGTGGACGCAATCAGCTGGAACCAAGTGAAGCAGAGAGGTGGAACCCTTGCTTGGACACTGCATAGATGTAAGCTGGGTTCTTTATACGCCATGGCAAAAGGTGTAACTGTAAATTCTCTTTCCTTGCCTTACCTCTGCCTTGTTCTTAGCCTCCAGTGCACCCAGACCATCCTTACAGCTCATTTCCACCCGTCACACAACCTCCTGCTGAAGGCTCTTGTAAGGCACTGAGGCTTGCATAGCCTCTGCTCTCTACTAGAAGGACCCTAGTAGACAGGGCCATGTGGTTGGTATGCATCGCACATGGTCTTCTTTAGCTCAGGCACTGGAGGGTAACGCTCCTGGGATCAAAGGGCTCAGAGTTTTATCCCTTCTGTCTCTGCACAGCTCCCAATGGTTTAAATGGAACATATCTGGCAATTCCAGAGGAATTACACTGTTTTAATTTGCATAACATCTATTTCTTTGGAACTGAAGCACAGATTTTCAAAGACATGTATGAAGGATGAAATTGCTGAGTAACAGGGATAAATTTGTTCTAATGCTGCTTGAAATTCTTTGAAGTTCAGGCAAGCAAAAGTTAGACAGGCAAAGCACGGTGCTACAGAATTAATCAAAATTAATCTGGAATTCTTTTTTCTTGTTGATTTCTTGCAAATTCTTTTCAACTTAGTTGTGTTCTTGGTTCTCAGTTAAATAGCTGCTGTTAGGAGATATGGACGAGCTACTTCCGTGATTAGCTGAGCAGGTATCTCAATCTTATTGGGGTGAGCAAACAGATTTCACAAGCAGATGGTTTTCTTCTTTTCTTTGTCCCTCTAGCCCTGTGAAATGTATAGCAGGCCCTTGTACTAACACAGAAGGGACTGAGGAACAGAGTAGTTAATGACCAATTTTGTCTTTTCTGGATGCTCTCTCATTGGAGCCAAGAAACATTTTACCAGGGACAAATGATTTCTTACCTCAGACCCACTGAGGGTCCCTCTTGGGTGTGTTCCAGACTCTCTAACTGCATCTCCTTCTGTACCTGCCTCTTATCCATCAGCCAGCTGTAAACTTAATTGATACAAACTGCAGAAGAAAATTAATGTGTTACTAATTTGTAGTTGTCTTGTCCTAAAATACCCTGAGAAAGCTCCAATGCATACACTTTTTCTGAGATCAGATTCTGCAACTGTCTGATGTAATATTTGGTCAAAATTGAGGATCTCTGCTCATGCCCATAACACACAGCCCACTTCATGAGATGAATTACATGACTGAAGCTGTTTTTTGCCCCCTGATTTCCCTTCTTTTTATGTTGCGATGGTTCATGATTTTACTCATCTTTCCTTTTTTAAAAAATATTAAATTCACCCAACTTCTTGCAACTGATTGATTTTCCAAATGTCTGTTTTGTGGATAACATATTGATATCTTTTGAAAATCAATAGAAAGAGAATTAAACAGAAAACAGATCAGGCACCTCAATCATATAAGTCTGCTGCTGCATAATCTTTTATTTCAACCTATATATTTCATGGGCCTAAGGCCACAAACCAGTCTTCTCACTTTATTTCCCTGCCTTTCATCTCAGTACATGGATTATAGCATGCATGGAGCCTTCTATTTATATAAAATTCTATGATATATGGAGCCTTATGATAAAGGACTCAAGTGAAATAATTAAACCTATGTCAATTAAGACTAATGCTGAATCCAAACCAATATCCCAAAAGCTAGGGGCTTGCTAAAAATGAAGAGAGGGAAACTTCTCTATAAAACAGTCTTAAGTAAAACCAAATCCAACATAATCCTCTGATTAAGTAATATTTGACAGTTCAGTCATGTGCATTTCTCCTGAAAGAAGAGACTTGCTTATTTTAAGCTCCCTGAGAGACAATTTGCATAATGATGATCTTCTCGTAGAACTAGATTGATTTACAATTTTTAAGCAAATATGTCCATAAGCAGTGTTTGAAACAGGTGTTTACATCCTTGTTTCCAGAGTCTATTGAGACTTACAGCAGGACAAACTCCTCCTCTGTGTAGATTTCTGCCCCAATTCGTATGCTCTCACTCTTACGCCACGGTTGTACTCTTTGCTATGTTTTTGGCCAGCCATCAGTCACATAACACCTACTGCTGTGGATCTCTAGCCATGAGGGCAAGGCTGCAAGATTTTTTACTGACTAGAAGGAAATGGTGAACTTTCCTTATAAAAGAATCACGGGAGTCTTGCTCCCGCAGAAATATTCATTCAGGCTTAATATAATGGTGGATATAGGCTTGAAATGTTATTTAGAGGCTATTTCATCCATAAAGGAAATGAGATTAAAGGGATGAGATGGTGGTAGGAAAATAAAGAGAGAGGATTAAAGCTTGGTGACGCAGTCATAGAAATTATACATGGAAAGACCGATTGCATCTAATTATACATCTTTCCTGTAACTACTGGGTTATATGTTATAATTCTCTATTTAGGCTCACTAGGAGCCTGTGACTATGCTGAGTTGTAAACTACAGGTTGTTTTAGAGCAGCTGACATGAAGGTTTGTCAGCAAGGCTTCCCTGTCTCTGTAGCCATGTGCATTTGAGCGCACTGGAGGTGATTCTTCATCATATTAGAGCATGACTCTGTCTCAACAAGGGGTGGTAAGAGCTCTGTGGTTAACGCACCTTGTGTCTTCATAAACATGCTAGTTTTGTGCTCCCTACACACTGGCCTTCAAACCAGAAGACATTCGTTGTCAGATAGAGAAGGGAAGGAGGAGGAGGAGAAGAGCTGCTTCAAACCTTTCTCCTCAGCTACTAGAGCATCTATAAGAATCGGTCCGTGGTTATCTAACTTAGTCTGGTGTAAATTTGTTTATAACTTTTCTCCATCCCCTCAGTTTCCACTGGCATAGACATGAAAGGGTCATCCTGGGATCTAGTTTATTAGATGTGCATGAGAGTTGAGCACCAAATAAATTTTAATCCAGATTTGTCCAGCTGGCTAAAATCTTAAATCTTCAGCTCCCAATCTCTTCTAGAATCTCTGGTCCTTCTTAAGGAATTTTTCATAAAGTACCTTTCTACTACAAAAGAGGGTTTCAGCTAATTGTGCTTCCATAACTGGCACAGGGATATGCTTTCCAGGTTTTCTCTGATCTTGGTCTTTACTGTTGCCTTCTTTGATCAAACACATGTCTGTTGTGACTGTTTCAGATTTTTTAAGAACAATCATTCATCCCACAAGTGTACCACAAACTCTTGTCCTCAGACTTATTGCTGGTGAGGCAAACAACTGGCATTATTTCATTAATGCTGAGACTAGTTCCAACTCATGTGAAGAGCCTTTTTGCCTTCTGAAAGGGTCTATGACAGCCCTTAAAGCTGCTGAAACCCAAGCAGCTCCCCTCGGCATTCCCTTCAGTCCCTGTACCAATGCTGAATGAATTAATTTGCTGGAGTGCCCAAGTCCTGTACTTGAAGTTGCACTGGTATACTCAGTCTCCATCTAAAAAAGGGTAGGACTGAGCAGCTGCACAGTTGTCCTCATGTCAGATGATACACAGGCGTATGTGGGCTGTAATAGGCACTACCTACAGTAAATCTGTGTCTGGAATGAGATGTCTTTGGCAAGACCTCTAAGTATAGGTCCCACTGATCAAGGTGGCTGTGTCATTTGTGCTAGCAACTTCATGTGCACCAATGACCATTTCTGGAATTTAGTAGTTACTATTGTAGGCACTTGGGACAGATAAAGGATTATGGCGATTTTTATCTTGCTCCAGAGCATGAAGAAAAAATGTTAAAACTGTCGATGTGCATGATTCCAATTACGTGCCTTGTTGAGGAATTACAGCAATTTTTATTGGCTCTGGATTGAGATCACCCTGTGTTGACCTCTTTGTCTCTGCTAATTAACTATGCTGCTTGGGGTTCCTTACCATTCTTCTCTGTGCTCAATGAAGTTGTTACCTTTATGATTTAAAAATAAAATAAAAAATGTTTCCAATTGCTTTCATTTGTTAGCATTGCAGACATTATCATTTAGCAACAGCTCATCTATGTGTGCCTGTGTGTGTGCACACACGTTCCAGCTGCCTGTGTGGGTACAGCGCTTGGCACAATAAGGCCTTTCTTTCCACTCCATGTTCTAGAGTTGCTTTAGTGACATCTACATATACGAGGAAATAACTTCGGAAATGAAACTTTGGGAATGAGAAAAGTTGTGTCTGTACAGCACATTATACTTTCTTTTTCTCACTCAATACATTTCAGTGGCACTTAACATAGATGGCCACATCCCAGACCTAATGGGAAGAATTAGGACTCTACCGAGACACGGGCAGTGACGCCTACATCATTGATGACCTCTGCTGAGAACTCTCAAACTGCCTAAGGGGATGCCTTACTGCCAGGATATTGTCTTCCTTTGGCAGTTCAAAACCACTCCAAAGACAGAACTTCTATTTTTTTTGAGGAAAAAATTGATCCGTATGACTAAGATCTAGTCTAGTTGTGTCATACATTCCATCAGCTTATATTTAACAGCCTGACATGCATGTTAGAAGCAGAGTGCATCTGACAAAATTGCTCTACTTGACATGGAAAGAATTATTTGGTTCTACATGTAAACTACTATTTTGCTTTAGAATTGTTGTTTTGAAAAATAAATATTGCAAAGAAAATTGATTTGCTATTTCTTCTCCTAGGAGAGTACAAGGACATAATCTCTGTAGTACTTCATAAACTTGATTTGATTTTTTGAAAGCTCTCTCCAGTGTATACCTCTTAGCTAGGAAAGGAGTTTAGCTCTTTTGATTGCAATATATTCTCTGCTTAAAAAACAAAAAGAAAGAGAAATATCTAATGTATAGCAGGAGATGACAATATAGTATCTTCTCATCAGAAAAAACATGGAACTATATTAGCAATTTCCATCTGGGAAAAACATTAAAAAAATGACAGTAGCTTAGCTTGCTTCTCTTAGACAAATTTACATATGGATCCAAAAAAAGGTATAGTAGTTTTAAAAAGTGCCATGCAGTGGGGAAAATTAATAAGAAATGTTGAGCTAGAAGATACTTTGTGGAGTTAATCTGCCATCAATACATGATATTATGCTAATATAATCTGATTCTTGTTATTAAAAGGGTCTGAAAGTTTCCACTTAGTTTTATATTGCCAGCCGTGGATAAACTATTCTGAAAGGCTTGCCTGTTTTGGAAAGCTTGTCTCTCTGTGTCCTATTCCAGAGTTTCTACCCAGATACTTGAAAAAGATTGGTTTACTCTTTGCTGTCACACTGTCACTTTCATTCATTTCTGCTCTGCTCTCAATACAGTCCCTGTCTGGCTATAATAGGAAAGTCTGATGACCCTTCCGAATGAGACTTTTCATGAGATTATGATTTCTATAATCAGCAATGGATCAGCTCCAACAAGGGACATATAAATCTTAAAACCAGTCAACCTGTATATACTGTTTATATGACTCTTTAGAAACAGACAAGACTGAGATTCGTCACACAAACTTTAAGTACCTAAGCAAGCCGTAATACTATAGACATTATAGACGTCAGTAAGAGTTTATAGATATCACTACAGACAATGGCAAGAGTGTGGTACCTTCAGAGGGTGAATCATTCCTCCCAAGCTCTGAGTTGTTTTCTGAGTGTACACATCTAAAATGGTTTATCTAATAAGCATGTTTCTTGCTCAACTGACTCTACAGTGTGCACAGGGCAACTCTTTCCCCAGATTCACCATCTCCATCGGCCACATAAATGAAATGTGATAAATCCAGGCCTCGATGTTTCAGAAGGCACATGTAAAAAGACTGCCTAAGAAGGCAGGTGCTTAATGGGAGACCCTAGAAATAGGCATGTGGAGACATCTCAGTCTCTCTAACTTACAAACCACGGTTGAAGAAATTCCCTCTAAGAATGTCTTGGAAGAACTGAGTAGCATTCACTCCCCTCCAGACACAGGAAGAGAAGTCATGGACTCCTGGGTGTTAAAAAGACCTTTCTTTTTTGTTTGTTAAGAACACAAGAGATTGTTGACACTGAAGGACTTACAAAGTAAGCAGAAGGCAGAAATATTTCTGTATTTTTAACAGAGAACGTAAGAGGCATAATACACGTTATTTACCACACAATAGGTATATGGAAATACTGCATATATTTTGTTCCTGAGTATTTTTCGTTACTGCCTGTGAAACATCGAAACTGCTTGTTTAAACATTGAAAATTAAATTGTAATTGAAGTCTTCTTAATGATGACAATGACTGAGCTCATGTATGAACATAAATATACATACTCTGCTGCATGGCAGAAGTCCTTTCAAAGCTAAGACCAAGAACATAATGTAGCTCTGGGTTTATAGAAGATACTACTAAAGCAACAGACCTCAAGGAGAAATTGAAGAACTTACAGTTGACACAGCAGAAGATAAAGAGCCAGAGGAAGAAATTTTAGAAGCTGTTGAAACAGGAGACTTAGAAGATGATATTGGGTAGTGGTCTACAGAAGTATCTAGGAAAGCACGGAGCAGAGCCAAAGGAGAGATGCACACTTATGACTCTTGCAGGGTGGTTAGGATAGAGTGAGTGATATCATATGGGAAAAAAATGATGAAAACTAGTGAGAGGCTCAAAGAGAACAGGGAGAACTAATATCTGACACAGTATGCATGACAGGGCAGACAGGATGCAAGGGTTATCGGTAGAGTTTCATGTCAGAGTAAGGCACAATGGTGAGGAAGCAAACCTGAGCAGTGAAGTTGTTTACATACAGTTTAATTAGCACAAGGACTTCAATGAATCTGAAGGAAAAACTTCACCTCTGGGCTTGTTCTCGTACCAAGGTTATCACACTGTGACGTGTTACATAAAATTAGCTGGAAAGAGTAAGCTTGCCTGAGGTCCTATTCTGCTATTTCCCAGCAGAGTTTTTGTTACTCTTGTCAGAAATTGACTAAATATAGAATATCTTCTTTTCCCCAAGGTTTTCTTTGTCTTTTCTTATCCTGGCCTTTCATAATCCCAGGGTTGTGCAGGTGCCATACATAATCTTCTGTGTTATCAGGAAACAGCACTGCAGGGTTCCATTTAACCAGCACAAGCTGTCGTCTTCTATTGCTGCAGTTTTATAACTGTAAAAAGACAATTATACATACTGTGAGAATGCAGATGACTGCGCCTTAGAAGGCTGAAAAGATAAATTGTGACTTCAGTTGTGTGGAGTTACGGTAGCTTGAAGGTGAAAGTTTGAAGATCAGTGCCATGCTTCCCAAACGAATCATTTTGTTATAGATTTTATTTTTTTTCATGAGAAATGTCATCAAAGCCTTGTTGTCTTCTGTACGGTAAATTACTTTCATCCCAAGATATTTACTTATTTTCAGTTTGTTATTTCTCTCCTTAAAAAGTGTATGTGTTCCTTATGGTATCATGTGGCATTATACAGCAGTAAACCATCATTCACTGCTGGACCTCTTTAGTACAGTCTGCCCACAAAATGAGTTTTGCAGATGTGTGCCCTTGTTTTAGGATGCAAGTCAGATGAATGACCACAGTATCTGTCTTGGTAATGTGACCGATCAGGTGGCTACAGTTAAGGACAAAACTGGAAATATAAGCCATTAGTTGCATTAGCTGTCAGTACTGGTTTTGCTATTGTTCTTGTTATTATAAACTCCGCAGAAAGACCATGATTGTTCAAATAAAACCACTGGCATAATCAGAAAATAGTGTATCTTCACAACATTGACACATTTACTGTGTGAAGTCTTCAGATCGGTTTCACACGTGCTGCGTCATCACCTCAAGTGTGTGGTCATAATGTGAAGTGGAAATTTCATATCAGCTTCACATTATATCTTCATATGTCTTCATATAAATATTAAATTTAATTTGTCAAGGAAGCAGTGAGACCTCATTCATCCTTTCAATAACTGATCTCTTATACCTGACACATTGTACCACGTTATCAAGCAGAAGCTGAAGCCAGAACAAACAAATAAATAAAAAATCACGCCAATCAACTGATGGTGAAAGCCCCATTCCAGGTTAATGTGTGCTCAGAGGTCACAGGATTGAGTCCTACCTCTTCATTCTTCTAACATCACTGGAAGTTGCACATACTATTTATCAGATAGTGCCTACCGCACTGGCAGTATATAATACCTAGTTCAGTCTCTGACAAGGGATGGGCAGTGGTCCAACATGAACATCCTGATGTTGCTTTCAGAAAGAATCTAAATGCTGCTTTAACATCTGCTTCAGGTCTTTATGCTGCTGGAGACACTTAGGGGAGAAGGGTCACACACCAGACTTCTTCAGGACAGGATGAAGGAAATCAATTTCAATCCTCAAAAGCTCAAACCAAAGGTGTGAATCAATCATTACTACCATTTGGATTTTTGGAAGTCTAAGTGAAAATCCTACTGAAAGATTTGTGCGTTATGTAATATAATCCTATACACCCTTGATACTCTCATACTATAAAATTAAGGATTTTTATTTTCCTTTCATGGACTATAAAAACCATATATTTCCTCTAGTAAAATATGTGCAGGATGTTGAATAGGTACATGGGCACATAAGATTTTTTTTTTTCATCAGCATTTCCTCTAATATAAATCATAATAAAATGGTTGAAGGGCATCCTTATGTTAATATTGCCCTGTTTCATATTGGCAAGGTCAGTATTTGTATGGTTTATCTATTTCATGAATGCTATGCATGTCAATTAAAACTGCCTGTAGGCAGCTTTAGCTTGTGCACCTGACAGAAAATCAGAATTATTTGCATTGTACCAATGAATTGATGCATTTTGCTTGACTTTTATTAACTATTTCCTCTTCTGGAAATCTCTCCAGATCTTACCAAGCAAAAGGTTCCCTGTGTCTATTGCATCCCAAAATTAAAGAATACTGATTTCTGTTAGATTACATGTTGTAATCACGAATGTTCAGACCAACCTCTGAAGTAATGGATTCATTTATGGTCTTCTGGAATCTCGATCCTGTGCCTCTGCTCATGTATATACAAGCTTTTGCAATCTGGGGAGTGATTTCATACAGTCTATAGGCATACAATCACCTTAGATAGAGGAATAAATATCAACGCATCAGCTAAAGTCAGCAGAGAGCAGCACGCTTCACTAGAGTTCAGAGTACAAACCTAATTTTGATTCATCTTCCAGAACACGAGTGTCTCCCTGTTGGCTACAGAGGGGACACAGAAAGACCAGCTTTCTAATTTTGGCACCCAATTTATATACCTAAAATAAGGTGGTGTGATTAGCCTCTAAAGCCTGAATTCATCTACCATAAATTAGCCATCTGGAGGTTTTAAATGATTAAGTATCAATCCATGATTCATCCTGCCTACCCTCGGCCCTCAGTCAACATCAGCATCTGCTATTCATCCAGATATAGGCAAGTGAAAGTTCATAGCTGTTAAAACTGCCTATTTTGCTCATCTGCAGAACCCTCCCACCTCTGCCCAAATTAGACATCTAGTCCTTACTAAAGTCCAGGCATGATTAATCCCCCTAAAGGCAGCTGTCAAAATCCTAAAACTCTCTGAATCCTAGACAGCTCTTAATTCTTGCTCAGTCTCAGACCCATATAAACGGCTAGTAGTGGATGCTCTCAGACTGAAATGCTGACCCTGTTATACTCAACCCTGGCCTCCTCCAACTCATCTCAACCTTGGAGTTAGTAGGTAGTGAAATCAGAGAGGAAGAAGAGGTAGTGAGACAAAAGAGGGATTTTTTCCCCTAGGACCTTTTAAACATTCTCTGAGCATCCTGGCCAACTTTCCTTGCAGTGGATGGCCTTTCTATTTTAATTAGCTTCGTGATATCCCGATCCTCCTATGGGCCTTGAGATATCTCCGTTTTGCAACTGACACTGTCAAAGTGCAGTATCATTTAACTTCGACGGTGTCCAGTCATCTAGTGATAGACTACGGCAAGTAGCAAGTGACTTGCCTTTTCTGTTGCCCAGTCTGAAATAACAAAGATGCTGGGTGAGAGTTGGGTCATTGCTTGCAATAGCCTTGACTGAAGGAGGAGAGGGAAACACTGGCATTCACAAAAACCTTTTGCCAGCCTTCAACCGCCATCTGCACAGGTCAGGCAAAAAGCCAGATGCGTCATTAAGGATGAAATCCTATCAATGCAAAGTGTTGCAGTGGCTGTAGAGGGGAATTGGTTGTTTGGCCTGGGGAAGCGGCAACACAACAAAAAGCAGCTAGCTGCCTTCAGGACCTGATTTACTCCCCTTTGGTCATCTGACTGAGGAGAAATGAATCTAGCCTTGCATTCATGTAAAATTTTCTCCAATGATTTCTGGATCAATCAATCCTAACCTATAAAAATATAATCAGATGAGACTTAGAAATGCATGGTGGTTATATCACAAAGCCTTTTAGCAGTTCGCATGACATCAGTGGGAGGGATCCAATGAAATAATAAAATGCAGAAGCACGGTAAAGCAGAACGCACTCCAGCACACTTCTGTGAAACTCATTCATATGGAAATGTGAATAGGGAGCTTCATATCTCATCTACAGAAAAAAAAATTACTTAAAAAATATGTCACAAATTAAGATCCTGGAAAATAACTCTCGTGCTGTATCCTTAGAGCATAGTTATGATAAGGAATTTCAAGTTATGAGGTGACTGTGTTTTGACCTTGTTACATTATGTTTACCATGTAAATAATGTGATCGTAGCTCTGTTACAAGGCAAAAAACCCACATGCATATTTTCAAAACAATAAATTTATGAACACTATTATCCCAACAGAAACAACAGTTGCTAAGACAAAACAAAAATGGTGAGATACAATTTTGATGTAAGCAACAGATTATTTCAGCAAGAGATGCAGCCATACAGTATTCAGTCAGTATCATCTCAATGTAAAAGGACAGACGGGGAGAATAAAGGAGTAATCATAACAGCAAAGCTCTTCATGCTGAATTTTATAATACTACCTGAATAAACTCTTTCAGTAAAAAATGACTTGGTGGCAAAACACTGCATGGATCTTTCTGAACCCTTGAGACTTTTTCTCTGATTATTGCCACTTTAAAAGATGGTAATGTTTAGGTAAAATGCAACTTAAAACACTGCTTGTACTCCTGTTCTCTTTTGTGGGTGTCGGCTTATTGCTTAGATGTTTTTCTTCTGTGAGATAAAAAACCAAATTAGTGGACAACATAGAATTCTAGAATCATAGAACAGTTTAGGTTGGAAGGGACCTTAAAAATCATCTAGTTCCAACCCTCCTGCCATGGGCAAGGACACCTCCTACTAGACCAGATTGCTCAAAGCCTCATCCAACCCGGCTTTGAACACTTCCAGGGATGAGGTTTCCACAGCTTCCCTGGGAAACCTGTTCCAGTGTCTCACCACCCTCACAGTAAAGAATTTCTTCCTGAGATCTGTTATAAATCTCCCCTCTTCCAGTTTGAAACCACTAACCCTCGTCCTATCACTAGATGTAAAAAGTCCCTCTCCAGCTTTCTTGTAGGCCCCTTTTAGATACTGGAAGGTTGCTGTAAGGTCTCCCCAGACCCTTCTCTTCTCCAGGCTGAACAACCCTAAATCTCTCAGCCTGTCCTCAAAGGAGAGGTGCTCGAGCCCTCTGATCATCTTTGTGGCCCTCCTCTGGACTCACTCCAACAGGTCCATGTCCTTCTTATGTTGGGGCCTCCAGAGCTGGACACAGTATTCCAAATGGGGTCTCACGAGAGCGGAGTAGAGGGGCAGAATCACCTCCCTTGACCTGCTGGCCACGCTGCTTTTGATGTAGACCAGGATGGTGTTGGCATTCTGGGCTGTGAGTGCACATTGCTGGCTCATGTTGAGCTTCNATCCACCGAGTGATCCATCCATCAAATCCCTGTCTCTCCAATTTCGAGACCAGGATATCATGCGGGACAGTGTCAAATGCCTTGCACAAGTCCAGGTGGATGACATCTGTTGCTCTCCCCTTATCCACCAATGCTGTAACCTCGTATTAGATGACCACCAAGTTTGCCAGTCACAATTTGCCCTTACTGAAGCCATGTTGGCTGCCACCCATCACCTCCTTATTTTCCATGTGCTTTAGTAGAGTTTCCAGGAGGATCTGATCCATGATCCTGCTGGGCACAGATGGGAGACTGACCGGCTTGTTGTTCCCCGGGTCTTCTTTTTTACCCTTTTTAAAAATGGAGGTTATGTTCCCCCTTTACCAGTCAGCAGGAGCTTCACCAGAGCGCCACGACTTCTCAAATGTGATGGATAGTGGCTTGGCAACTACACCTGCCAGTTCTCTCAGGACCCATTGATGAATCTCATTAGGTCCCATGGACATGTGCACATCCAGGTTCCTCAGCTGATCTTGGACCTGGTCTTTGCCTCCAGTGGGTGGTACCTCATTCTGTCAGTCCCTGCCTTTACCTTCTGCAACTTGGGCAGTGTGGTTAGAGCTTTTACCAGTGAAGACTGAGGCAAAAAAGTCATTGAGTACCTCAGCCTTCCCCATGTCCCGGGTGACCTGGTTTCCTTCCTGAGTGGGCCCGCATCTTCCTTAGTGTTCCTTTCATCTCTGATGTACCTATAGAATGCTTTCTTGTTGCCCCTGACACCCCTGGCCAGATTTAACTCTATCTGAGCTTTAGCTTTCCTAACCTGATCCCTGGCTGTCCGGACAATTTCTCTGTACTCCTCCCAGGCTACCTGTCCTTGCTTCCACCCTCTGTAGACTTCCTTTTTATGTTTGAGATTGTCCAGGATCAACTTGTTCATCCACGCAGGCCTCCTGGTGTTTTTGCCTGACTTCCTCTTTGTCAGGATGCATCGCTCCTGAGCTTGGTGGAGGTGGTCCTTGAATGTTAGCCAGCTTTCTTGGGCCTCTCTTCCTTCCAGGGATTTATCCCACTGTATTCCATCAAGCAGATCCCTGAAGACGCCAAAGTCTGCTCTCCTGAAGTCCAGGGTAGCAAGCTTACTGTGTGTCCTCCTTGCCGCCCTAAGGATCTCAAACTCCACCATCTCATGATCACTGCAGCCAAGGCTGCCCTTGAGCATGACATTCCCCACCAGCCCTTCCTTGTTGGTGAGAACAAGGTCCATCCTTGGGGGAATCACAGTAGCATCTTACAGTCAGAACCATCAGGTTTCATTGGTTCATTTATGCAATCCGAGTTAGAATTAAAATTTTCTGTAAAAATCTTGTGTTTAACTGAAAATCTGACTTTTCCCTCATCAGGTTTACTCCCATTTACCTTCAATGACCAGCCAGAAGTTACCCCTTTCTAAACAACTTCCTTAAGAAGCACAGCTCCCACTGGTTAAAGTCACACCTTAAGGAGAAGACCAGCAAACAGTTTGCTGTGCTTGAGCTCTCACTGGGAAAAAATGTTGTAAGGACTGCTATTTTATCTACAAGTTATGCAATGTTTTTTTGAAATTAGCATCTATTTAAGCTGTTCCCTTAACAGATTTAAATTCAATGGCCTTAATTTTTTATTATTCCCTCATCTGTCTATAAGCAAAAATAAATATGACAAATTGCTTCTGGGCATTAAACCATCCTAAATGGAATTAAAGTATTATCTGTTTTTGTTATCTTGAGAGTGAAATACATGGAAAGATGGGTTTACCTTTCAGGAAAGAGTTATTTGCTTCATTTTCTTTGACTCACACGTTGTTTATGCCTATAGTTTTAAGGTAGTGAGAAAAAGGAAGTGTTTGAACTGTGGTGCGTTGTATATAAGGCTAGAAAGTTTTAAAACAGTAGTTCAAATTTTAAAAGAAGACATATATAAAAAATAAAGGTTTTTTGAAGTCATATTTGTTATTATTTGAAGTTCATCAAATCGTGAGCCATGAAAACTTAATGAAATGCCTTTTTCTGGATACTGGAACTTAAATGGGGACATAATAGGAAAGAAGTGCAAACAATGCTCAGTGTTCTAGTGAGCACTGATACTTCCTTGAGACAAATGAAACATGCTTTATGACGGGAACTAAAAGAAATAGTTCCAAAATAGTTAGCAATTTATGAAGACTGAGGAGTATGCAATTCATCCAAACTTAAACAGTTAGTGACGAAAGACTGAAGGGAAACTTCAGAGTTAAATCCCTTTACTTTGCTCTGGCTGCTAGGCAAATTCCTAGAGAATTATGCTGGAGATTTGCAGCCCAGAATCCGAAGTGAAAGCACAGCCGATTAGATAAGCAATATGAAAATGCTAGTATGACTAAATTATGTCTTGATCATGCTGTGAAACCAGCAACAGTGTTAATTTCCATTTTAAATAATAGACATAGTTCAGATCCTCTAGTTTTGTTGGACAGAGATACCAAATTTTAGGGAAATGAGATAAAGAAAGGGAGCTTGTACTGTTGGCATGACAAAGTAATTGGCTACAGTAAACCTCAAATTTCATCACAAATTTATAGTGTCAACAAGTCATCCAGATGATTAGATCCAAACTTGTACAAGATCGTCTAATAAACAGAGCATTCTTAACACAATGCAGTCTCTCTAAGTTACACAATGCAGGTTCTTAACTACATGGCAATGTG
The DNA here is from genome assembly GCA_013397275.1 of Burhinus bistriatus. Lineage (NCBI taxonomy): Eukaryota > Metazoa > Chordata > Aves > Charadriiformes > Burhinidae > Burhinus > Burhinus bistriatus. The sequence continues at coordinate 46,255 of VYXH01006064.1, forward strand.
CGTGAAAGGCTTTTCAGTGAGTCAGAAATCTGGCAAGAGTCTTTGATTCCATTAGATGAGAAACAGAGGAGACACAGGAAACCTTGCAAATAGCAGAGGAATATATTTAAATGTAGTCTGAAAATATGAAACACAAAGCCTCAAAAAGTTTATCAATGATGAAATCATCTCTGTCTTCTTGTGATATTTGTAGACACACAAAAACATATTCTATTTTGGTTTCTTTCATTCCAACAGGTATCTAACAATCTGACTAAGTTTTAAAAAAGAGGTCTACACTTCTATTTGTCTCAAAGGGTTGTGAAACAATGCCTCTCTTTTGCAGCTGCCAAGCTCTGGGAAGCTAGGTTTCTCAGACCCATTAAGCATGGAAATCTGTACCCTGTTTCTCCCAGTTTCTGCCAAAGATTAATCAGAGATGCCAGGTGCCTATTGCACTGAAATAAAACCGTGTGACAACCCAGAACAGATGAGCTCACCAGAGCAGTGGAGAAGTGAACAGGCACTAGTTTTTCATCTGCTGTGTCTGGATGGCCCAGGGGATTGCACCAAACTGTGAAACAATTTGTTTTGAGGCCACAGGCTCTGGTTGGTCCTGTCTGCATAGAAAAACTTTGCATTTGGCTGACTATGTCATGCTGTATGTTGCTATGCATCCCCAAATCGTCAGGCAGTAGGAATCAATAGTAGCAGCAGTTATTACAATGTAGCTGTCACGTTAATTAAAGCCAGTAATTAATAGCATGCCTACATATGGATATGGATAATTCTTTGAGTGTATTGTTTGCACACTCAGATAAGAACCAGGTCTAACAGTAACAGAAGAAGACATGGTACCACAGAGGTCTGCCCAGGCTAAGAGGGGTGCGGAGATGGAGTCTTTTTCTTGTATCCTAAACTGTTCATACTAAGATCATGTCTTGAAAAAATGTGGAGAAAATCATGTTCTTTTTCCCAATATTTAGTGCTCTGGAGCTAAGAGGAAGATTCTGTCTTCCAAGACGATCAGTCTGGCAGGTCTCACTGACACTTTATAAAGAATTGAACTTGACACAACTAAGTAATGTCTAGACATGAGAAATTGTACATCAACATCTTTAAAAGTGTCCTGAGGGTATGGAACAAAAGTTAGGAGTTTTATGCCCCTTGAAATTTTTTATGGGAAAGTAAGATCACAGAGCTAAGAGACAAAAAATGAACATTCTTCTAACATTTAAGTAGGAAATTGCAAAAAATCCTCCAATAAATATTATCACCTTACTAGGAATTCAAGAGTGCATTTGGGAAAAATTCCTTGATCTAAATTTAGCCAGATGCATAAACTCCAGCTTTTACTCTGTGCAAAGGTCAGCATGCAAGCAGAAAATTTTCAGCACAGGTAATTTCCACAGAAGCATTATGTGAGACTGTCTTTCCTTAATGTTCTCCAAGTATCATACATCAAAAATAAGCAATTCACACAATGCATTTTTAACAAAAGAAAATCCCTTCCCTTCCCTTCCCTTCCCTTCCCTTCCCTTCCCTTCCCTTCCCTTCCCTTC
>VYXH01006064.1:57060-81755 GCA_013397275.1 Burhinus bistriatus
TTCTCTTCTCTTCTCTCTTTTCTCTTCTCTTCTCTTCTCTTCTCTTCTCTTCTCTTCTCTTCTCTTCTCTTCTCTTCTCTTCTCTTCTCTTCTCTTCTCACAAAAGGCAGTCCTCTAATACCTAGGTTTTCTAGGCTTTCCCATTTCCATGGGAGCTACTTGAATGTACCTGACCCCATTTTGATGTGACATTGAATAGCGTGGCATCAAGAATAGAAGAAAAAAATAAAAGAACAAACATTATACAATAAAAAACCTTAATCATGTAGTTATAAGTTTAAAAAAGGTTTGAAAGTCTGGTGCTTTGTCTTTCCCATTTCACATGGTCCTGCTGCTAAAAAAAATTTCCCCGAGGTTCCTGCTGCATCTCTCCTATAAATGATTCTCTTTGATCAGAATCCAGTGCAAGCAGGGCTTTATTTTCACTCTTACAGAGGCAATGATTCCATATCACAGCACTGAAACTCTTGACAGCTCAGTGGGGGTGAGAAGAAGAAGCAGGATTATCTAAAAAAGAGAGAAAAAAGAGGAAGCAATTCAAAGTCAGGCCAAAGATGACAGGAGAATCAGGATAGCAGCTGTACAAAATCGTACTTGATCTCTGCCAGAGATGTGGTATGTAGGGGTGAATGACAACTTCTAATTAAAATTGTGACTGATTACCATGTAAGAAATGACACAATTTGTTGAAGACCTGCAGTCGAAGATGAATCACTTTTATTTGCGGAAAATGCTAATTTAAAGTTATGCATTTTTAGAGGAACATCTGTGGCATATTTTTGATAAAATTCACTCCATAATTAAATCCTTCTCTTTTTTTACTAAAACTTTTAAATTGTCTTTTATCCAAGTGGTGACTTTGCATTACAGCAAATAAGGAGGAAGGAAAACTGAAAACAAAATTTGGAAGAGACCCTGACTGTAATTCAACAGCCCTCATTTGAAATTCTAGGAATGAAAGAATTTTAAAATACAGTATCTATTGTGTAATAGATTCACAGATCTGCATCAGGCAACTCAGGATATTATTTTTCAGAGTTTTTGGATTGTTTACTTGTGATATATACGTGTGAACTGGATTCATATCCCTTTTCAAAGGGACACGTGAATATGAGCATTATTCAAACACGTGCTGAATCACTTGAAAGTACATTTTGAATCTGGATTCACACTGAGATTAGCCAACTTCTGGGCTGTTTTCTCTTGAGAGCTGTCTCAATCATTGTCCAAGTTGATATTTTTCAACACAGAAGACTAAATCATTGTCACCTTCTACTGGTTGCTTCACATTTCTCAGGCAGGGCAAAGCCCCTGGGAACCTACCTGGTGCAGGGTTTTCTCAGCATGAAGTCTTTGGGTGGTCAGATCCTGGTTTGTCACCTGTTCCCAGAGTTGATCTCCCATGGAAATTTTCAGGAACAGCAAGGGAAGGATGGGACTGCTTGGGTATTGCTGTGTTCTCCCCTCAAGTCTCCCTGGGCACAGCCAAGGATGGTGAGAGGAGGCCTGAGCAAAACCCACATCAGGAACCACACTAATGGTTACACAGCATGGACGGTCACCAAACACTGGCCCAACCCAAGCCTCTGTAGACTTTTTTTGGATATATATGCAATTCTTAAGACCCAGCTGATACCAAGATGATATAGGAGATAAATGTAACTCTCCTTACTCCATCCCGTTCTCTACATTTGATTAGCTAGGCTCTCCGTGCTGTTCCGTTGACTCTAAGAAACTCCCTATCCATCATATCAACCCTATGCTTGTTAGGGTAAATATAAGCAGGTTCCAAGTAGGAGTGTCACCTAAGCATGGAAATAAATGTGAAGTCCCATTTTAAAGTAAGTAGTAGTTGTACACAGAGCAATGTTTTATGGGATCAGTTTTAATCTGAATCTTGTTTCCTACTGTCAGAAGAAAGCATTCCGTGGATTTCAGTGAGATCTGGATCACTGTTTCTTTCACTATTTCATTGGACAACCCCACGAATTATTTTGACCTTTTAGCAGGATAGATATAAAGCAGACAGGGACTGAAATACTGAACTGAAGATGACGTGGCACATACGAAGTCTGAAGTGAGGACAAATCAACAGTTCATACATTTACATTTAGTAAGGATGGGTATTTTGGCTTTGAGAGGAAACTAATTCTTTCACAGACTTTTGTTGATGCTTTAGAGAATTTATTGATTTTTTCTGATTAAAAAGAATCAGCATATATTTCTCCATGGAATTTTTTGTATCTAAATAACTAAAATGTAGTGCTTAAAATTTTAATAAGATTAGTATCTTAATATACAGTCACATAGGTAAATATTTTCCAAACAACTTTTTTCACTGGCTTGCTCCAGAATTCAATTGATGTTTTACACTTACAGGTAAATCTGAATTTTGAGATGTTAATTGTCACATTTTCCTATATGGAGTTGTTACATACCTCTAGGCTATCGCTAGATGATCTTAGTTTTAAAAATGTGGGAGTGGAGAGAAAAGATTTTACATATTTGTGTATGACATTTTTTATGTCTACAGTTAGCTTTACAGAGCAGAAAGTGAAACTATGCATTTCTTTTGCAGCTTTTTTATACTTTTTCCTTATGTAAACCACATTTGAGAACAGGCATATAACTGTCAAAGTAAAATTTTAAGTCTACACTCCTGTTTTTTCTGAAATTACACATCATTATTATCAGTTGAGTTACATATGCAAACATCATCTCTTCCTATGAGAATAAGGAAACACAAGGTGAAGGTAAAATTAACTCACAAATCTGAATGTACTTCTGCCCAATTCTTCTCTTTCCATCTAGCCTAGGAAACATGGCCTTGGAGCAGTTAAAGTAAGGTCTTTTCTATATTGGTACATTTCAGAGCTATGGCAATAAGAGGTCTTGAGCACCGTTCTTACTTCACCAAAAAGATCTCTACTGTACTATACTATCTATGATGCTGAAGCAAACTACAGGACAAAAAAAAAAAAAAAAAAGAAAAAAAAAAAAAAGGTGTTTAGAAAACTGCCCAAAATAAAATAAAAATCTGGTCAGAAAAACAATGTGCATTTTCTTATGTGGCTTCCATTACAGTTAATGGTGGAAAATAATCAAAGTAAGTTTGAGAATCCCTGGAATATAGAAGTGAATCACCAAATCCATTCCTTATGTTTCAGGAGGAACTAAGACATAACTTCATCCTAAACGCTGGTCATATAATCTCATGTTAAAATTCATATTGGAAGGATTTGTACTTTGGAGAGAGATCAAAAATCATATATTTGTATAACCATTTACTGTTGTGCCAACATCAGACTGGATTTATCTCGCTGTATTTAGGCACCTCACTAAAGTGCTTAAATTAACTTCTAGGTCTCTGTTGACTCTCTCTTCCAGAGTTCAGATGGGATTAATCAGCCTCTGGGAATGCTAATCTCTAGTCTTTAATCTCTGAGTTGCTTAGGTACCAGAAAATATCTTTGAACTATTTTATTTAGCAGTAGAAGATTTTATCATTTCTGGTTTACACACTGGTGTACTAAGAAACAAAAAAAAAATTGTCTTTATTAACTTTCAGTTTTATTTTGCTAGGTTAAACCAAATTCTTCCCACTTCATTCCATATGTAGGTTGATAACTGAGCAGCATTTCCTGCACCTATTTCAGCTTGAGTTCCTCTTTCTCAGACACGAGTGACTAGAGGAATATACAGTCTTGCAGATTAGTGCTCACCGGGGCCTTGTATAGTAGTACTAATACTTCCCACTCTCCCTCTATCTGCAGCTTTATATGGCAATGCCTTGCTGGTTTTGGACTTATTATGAGATAATGTTATTTTTGGAATTATGGAATGTCCACAGGAATGTCCTTCGCGCAGCATATAAAATTGACCTAAGTTCACTGCAAATTTAAAACTGCCTGTGTTTATGATTTTACAGCTCTCAAGTACTGGCCTGATTTTCACTTTGAACCTATAAAAGCCAGACTGTAAGTGAAACCTACAGGGAAGAGGGGACAAGAAATACTTTGTATTCTTAACTGACAGCTCCGCTAATTCAACCTGAATCCCAGCTGCTAAGTTCCGTTATACCCTTTTAAATCTCATCACCCATATAGAAGCTTCTGTAGACGAGTTAAGGCACCCACTCGCCTGCCTCGTGTAGTCCCCACTTTTCAGTAAGTTTATACAAGTGCCATTGGTTAGTGCTGCATTTTAAACTTCGCCAAGCAGCTCTGGTAATGGTGATGATGGTGCACACAAGCACAGGCCAAACAGTCCAGCATTTTAATTAGTGTATGAGCTTTTGTGCTCTCTACAAAAGAATTGTCATCTCCCAGCGGTCACAGCAGAGATGAATCTGAAAGCACATTGGGACAAACTCTGCTCAGTACATTGATGCAAGTTTCAGAGAAGACCTGCCCTTTAAAGAGGACATGTTGTTTTGCTTATTGTTTAGCATTAGACCTGTTCTAATAGTTTAAAGCTTCAATCAAAGATCAAAAGGCATCACTGTGGAAAAAGACATTATTTAAAAAAAATAGTGACTATGTCTCTGGATAAATATTGAAAAGATTATTTTTAAAAGGATAATATTCTCTAAAAGCTGTAAAATATTCACTCTTCCAAGCATTATATGCTTCTTTTAGGCTTTCCCTGTATCATACATTTAAATAAAATATGTAAAGCTGACATTTTATGTTATCTCTCTATAAAATAGGGCAAACTCATAAACCAGTCTGAATGCAGATGATAACAATATACAACTTGGTTTAGAGAGCACATATTCACAAATCCAAGTGCCTTTTGAAGTTCAATCCCTTACACTTGTCACAGCCTTCCTCTGCCCTCTTAGGATAGAGGTGTCTCCTCAGTTCTATGAAAATAAGAGTTGGTGGGAAATACAGTTTTGATGGCTACCATTTTGGATTATATAGCAAAGAGCTGGAGACTGTCTGTGCAAAGGTCATTGCCTTGTGTAAGGTGATCAGAAGAGCAGAGAAAAACTCCCTTTTGTGGCATTGTATCAGACTGTCTCCAGATCAGAGAGAGAAAAGAACTCGTCAGATCCACTCATTAATGAGCAGTGTCTTCAGTGGGCAATGTTTTGGGTGTCATTATCCTGTTACAAGTTTCAACTTCAAATAACAGCGCCAGTCTACTTTAGGTTTCTCAAAAATGCTCTTCTGACTAGTTTCACATTTTTACTCCTTTATTTCCCACTCATGGAGAAGATCCTTGACGAGAGGAAGGATACAGTGAACCCCACAGCCCACAGTCAGACTTGAAAATGGGGAACGTGAGATGGTGGAGGCTGATGACACAGCTGCATCAACTACAGATACCCTTGGAGGAAGCCACACGTGAATCCATTACACGGATATGACTGACATCCAGACCATCCATTTAGCAAGTCGGCTGGACTCAAATACTGCTGCAGCAGAAAGAATAACCTCCAGAACAGAGTATGAATGGTCGGCTATCTGTCAATGTCACTGTCAGTGGCTGCCAGGACCTATTTTGATCATTAACATCTTGCAAGCAGGTTAGACGTGAACAAGGAATAGTTTGATATCCTCCCTGGGCCCAGATAATACTTTGCAGCTCAAGTAGTCATGAAGAGGCCCACCAAGAGATGAGGTTAAGTGGTAGTTGTATATCCCAAACAGCAATAGGGAAGTACTGAGATGTCATGAAGAAATATTATGGTTCTAAATGACCATGCAAAAGGGTTTTCTACCCCTTGACTCAGAACTGCTCTGTAGTCGGTGTCGTCTGTAACAGCAGAAGTAAAGGAGAATTTCCTTTAGTTCAAGTGCTCAGGACACTAGCAAAGAACTTCAGTTGTTGTTAACCAAAGTAACTGGAAAATAGCAATTTGCAGCATATTCTCAGTATGTGCAAGGCAAGCCGAAAGGTTTTCAGTGAGATATCCGGCTGGCAAAACCTGGAGTGCCTCCTGTGGCCTGCATTCCCAGCTGGTGTTAAGTCAAGCGCTGTTTTCAGCAGAGGGGCATCAGTTTCCACTAGCTGTGGGTCTGATACAAAGACTTAAGTAACGCAGTATTGATTTTCACTAGCTGATGACTTCCAACTACAGGTTTTCAGATCATAGGAAGTTAGAGTCTTTCTAATTATTATTATTTTTATTATTATGTCCAGACTGCATATGGCAGTGATAACCTGGGAACTTCATTACATTCTCTGTTGCTGTTATTAGAAGTGGGTTACATTTGTTTATGAGGTCTGTTTTCATACAGACCTTCAAGTTTTAAAAAGGATCTCATTTAAGTGCAAAATCAGGGTAATGATAGTATTTTCCTTGGAGAGGTAAGCCAAGTTAATTAACAGTTGTAAGAATTTTGACATATCCAGATAGAAGGTGAGTACAACCAGAATGTCTCTTTGCTTTCAACATCATGGTCTAGCCCTACAACTTGCAATTATTCCAACCTGTACGTTATTAAAACCGCATGTTTTATTTTTGTCCATCTTTATGTCTTCTGTTTAAGTTTTATAAATATTCTAACAGACTATTCTAACTTTAAGGATCTAACAGGGGTGGTAAATCTTTAAATCAAATTGACTGTATCGGGGAACTGTATACAGGTGAGAAAGTATCAGTTACAGTAACTATAGGATACAGATGTTTATAGAGAAAAAGGAGAAAGAGGTAGGTATTTAAAGAGGATTTAGCTCATACTCTATTTTATGACTCTTTTAGGAAAAGTTCAAACACTTCAGCTAGAAATTTGCTCTGTAAAGCACTTGATTTCAACAAACATGCTTAACAACAGAATGATAAGTAAACAATTGGTCCAAAGACACCAAACATTATTCCCAGATTAGCATGGAATTAAGGAATAAGACAAAAAAGATGCCATGAATGCATGTCTTAAGGAAATATGAGGAGAATATTAGTTTATGTAGAAAGCAAAACTAGATTTTATAATATCAATGAAAAAATGTGTAGATTTAAAAATGACCCACATATTCCAGCATCATAAGCAATGGGCTTTGATTCTAACTGCAATCTGGGGTGCTTCATGCGGAAAAAAATATCTCTTTTCCCCTTTAACACTGAAAATAAGGAAACTTACCCTGACCATGCTGATTATAGCCCTACTACAGTCATTATCAATACTTACAATCCTGAGCAAAATAGTACAAAGTTAGGCAAAAATTATCTACTAACAAGTAGGATCCTAGCTAATATCCTTGATCCAACAAATAGTTTTCAGGAAATCCCAGAGCTTCAATGTCATCGGTGGCTGTGTGTATGAATAGATGAAGGACAGACAGATGTTCTCATTTTTCTGTACTGCTCTGAAACATTTCAATTCATAAGAATCACAATCTCACCTATAAGAGGTGTTCCAAAGGAATGTGCACATGTGTCAAAGGAATGTGCTGAAACAGTCTTTCCTCAAAAATACACATTTAATGAAAAGCAATGAGAAAATGCACTTCTATGACTGGCTGCCTGTAATCCTGCAATGACCTGCTGTCTTTCCAGCCTTAGTCAGAATCCGTATGCAGCTACAAGGGAAAATGTTCAGAGGTCATGGATTTAAGTGTTACCTACACAATGCTACCTGTCCTTCACTGTGCATGACCAAATCATCACCACCCATGTAGCTCAGATTTGAGCCTGTTCAACTCATGGGTGGAGTTGAAGCACAAGCAGAATGAAAGATGGTGTGCCCTTTGTCAAGAAAATACTGTGATATACCGACTAGCATTCATGAGCAGGACGTCTTACCGACATCAGCTGGTTAGAAGAAACTGTTTTATCTTGCCAAACAAGGCCTCAGTATTTCATGCATTTATACCATCTACTTTGGAATGTAGAAGTATAACTGGGGAGTAAACCTTCCAGACTCACCGTTTTCCATCTATCCCAGAGCATTGAAGCATGATTCCTCAGGAGCACTGGTCACAGCAAAAACACTACAGCATGTTCTTGACACAGTATACTGCTTGCCTAAAGCTGTCAAATTAGATTCATGGTCTCCATCCTTATCTTTGAGGCCCACAATATCCCAGAAGTACCATTCAAACACCAGGTACTCAATATTCTTAACATAATATATACATGAAATGCATGCATGCTTATAAACAAAATTCAAAACAAACCGCTGTTCACAGTCTGATTATGAGAGAAAGGTGGCAAATATCATCGATTTATTTAATGCTGTCATTATAGGGAGCCAGATAGTCTGCTGAGCACTGGAGAGCCTATGTAAAACAAATGACATTTACTGTAAGACTGATTTCACAAGCACTTGAAAAGAATATGGTCCCTTAAGGTTTCCTTACAAACACAATAATAGCAGGGCATCTTGTCATATTCCCATGCTCTCCTCTTGCAAACATTATTTTGTAATTCTTGAAAATAAACCCAAGATGAGAATTTGACTACTGTTGATGGTAGAATACAATCGTGTTTTACTAAGATGCTTTAGAAATGTGAAAAAAGGAAAATCTGTAGTACAATAATTAATATACCAACTATTAAAGGAAGCATGGAGTAATTAACGAGAGCAAAGAGCTTCCATCACGGAAAAGGGACAATAATGACTACATCTGTTCTACAGAAAAGATGATGTAAACTAACCCAATGAAGCTTAAAGTTCCTGAATTTGTTTTATTTGTTAGTTTTCATACAGTGTCATTTATAGGAAGTCACACATTCAGTACTGCTTCATAAACATGTCCTGTAATGCAACACTTTTAGAATCATAAAGTCATAGAATCATCTAGGTTGGAAGGCACCTTTAAGATCATCGAGTCCAACCATCAACCTAACTGCCAAAACCACCACTAAACCATGTCCCTCAGCACCATGCCTACCCATCTTTTAAATACCTCCAGGGATGGTGATTCCACCACTTACCTGGGCAGCCTGTTCCAATGCTTGACAATCCTTTCAGTGAAGAAATTTTTCCTAATAGCCAACCAAAACCTCCCCTGGCATAACTTGAGGCTGTTTCCTCTTGTCCTATCATTTGTTACTTGGGAGAAGAGACCAACCCCCACCTCGCTACAACCTCCTTTCAGGGAGTTGTAAAGAGCGAGAAGGTCTCCTCTGAGCCTCCTTTTCTCCAGGCTAAACAACTCCAGTTCCCTCAGCTGCTCCTCATAAGACTTGTGCTCTAGACCCTTCGCCAGTTTTGTTGCCTTTCTCTGGACACACTCCAGCACCTCAGTGTCTTTCCTGTAGTGAGGGGCCCAAAACTTAACACCGAATTTGAGGTGGGGCCTCACCAGTGCTGAGTACATGGGCCCCATCACTCCCCTAGTCCTGCTGGCCACACTCTTCCTGATACAGGCCAGGATGCTGTTGGCCGCCTTGACCACCTGGGCACTCTGCTGGCTCATATTCAGCTGGCTGTCAGCCAACACCCCCAGGTCCTTTTCTGCCAGGCAGCTTTCCAACCACTCTTCCCTAAGCCTGTAGCGCTGCACAGGGTTGTTGTGACCCAAGGGTGGGAGCTGGCACTTGGCCTCATTTATTTTCAAGCATGGCTCGCACGAGGTACACAGGGTAACAGTCAAGAAAATTCTACATTATTTCTTAATCAAAGCTTTAATGGTCTTACTGCAGTTATCTTTTCTTAGAAAATGGGCTGTCTACAGAACAGGATGTCCTGTTGAGAAAGAGACTAGAAATGGAGGTGCAAATCAAAGTCCCTGAAATATGAGTACCCATGAATAATAATAATTAAAAGTGTATGATACCTGAGATGTTAGAATCTCCTCTCCCAGGTGAAAGATTAACTAATAGGCTGAATTCCTTTTACAGTTAATAGAGGAAGGCACTGTTCCTGCAGACTAGGAAAACTTGTCATCCCTCTGGAAGTCATTGGAGGTATCTATTCTGTTGATACATGGACCGTAGATACCCAATGGACAGCACCCCTACCTCTGACGTTCCAGAAATTACATTTCAGTAAGGTAGTAACAAAGTTAGGCAGCTAAATTAGGACTGACTGGATTCTACCATCAGCTGGTAGGGAAATAGTAGTTCGTCCTGACAGCAGTTTTTTTTGACTGCATGGCTAGAAAAACTGTATGGCTGCCAGAAACAGCTTGGTTTGGATAGCTGTTTATGTCTTACGTGTATGCCATTTGATAAATCTGAACTAAGATCTGATGGAAGTTATGGTTAGGAAAACAATAACAGTAGCTACAATTTATTAAGATAGCATCATACTTCAGGATATGGGTGTAAATCCATCCTTCACTGACAGACAACTCTTCCTGAATTTCTCATCCACTGCTAAAACACCACTGCCTGAAGCAATAGCAGCTGGATCCATGAGGGACTGCTACCATCAGTTCTCTACAGCTCAGTCTTATGCATTAGGATAAAAGATGCAAGAAAACGTAGAGGAAAGATTTAAAAAGGTAGTTATCAAACTCTTTATATCAATGGGCTGCTGTGAAACGTTAACATTTCTCACAGACAGCAATGTGACTTTAGCATCAAACTTCTAATTGAAAACACTATAAAGGATATGCACATTTAACTAATATGCTTAAAGTGATTTATCATGGACTTCAGTAGAACTATGTCCTAAGCTACTACTGTGATACCTCAAATGAGAAACGAGTGACAGCAAATTCATGTGACATGCATACGAGAATTTGATGATTATATATAAAACATTAATTAGTGCTACATTGATCGAAGACCTTCTCTAAAATTAAAGCAGGAACAGGTTTTCTCCAGTTGTACTTCTGTTATCCTGATCAGATTTCTTTTGCAGAGACAGGCAGCTCTGCTGGCTCCAGGAGCTGTGTACCAAACATCTCACGCAGCCGAGTGCCACAAAGCCACAAATACCACATAACTGGGGTGATGAAACATAGGATGGGCCAGGAGCACTTCACAGACAAGAAATGACTGCCCTTCCATAGAGGATCCTGGCATTCAAATTATCTGACAGGGACAGTGGAGGCATCTGTGATGGACCAAGCCAACCATGCCAGCCCAAATAAACCCTGCTTGCTCCCTTCTCACAGCCAGGCAGCCCCTGTACCTACGGCCCTGCCAGCACACGTGGCACAGCTTTAGAGACCTAATCATAGGTCTCTGTGTAGACCAAAAGCCATAGCTTAGTCACGGTTGTGTTTTTTCTTCCCCCCCTCCTTTTCTTAATGCAGAAATATCTACTGAGTATGCAGACATACTACTTTGTAACTCGACAGTGTACCAGGAGTCACAGTATAACTGACGATCTGCCCCAAGGTGTGACGGTTCAGCCATTTTTGTAGTCTGAGGGTCTCTATTAGCACCAGGACATGACAATGATTAGGAGATCAAAGCTCAACACTGTAAAAGAAAATCTCTCTCTTGTACCGCCAAAGGTAACAGGTATGGAATTACCATGAATATTTTTTATCATCCTGATGTTTTCCCCCTGCAAATAATTATATCTCCTGTTCACTTATTCATATATTTTAAAAATTCACTGTTTTATTTATCATCTTTGAATTTATTTCCATGCACTGTGCCCTCTCATCAACCCAAATGCTAATAAAGATTCTGTTTACTATTTGCAATAATAATCATATTTTCATTCTTCCATCTTTATTGTAGAGCCTGCTTTGTCTGCTAGATTATACATATAATTCTTCTCTAGGTTCCCTAGTAAGAAACTATGGTATGATGAAAATAATGTTTACAAAATTGTAATTTACACTTGGTGTGTTAGGGAAAGTCAGTCTTTAAATAATATGCATTTTAGGGGACTTATTAGATACCAGGAATGGTACTCATGACTGAGAACTCCCCAGCTGATGAGGTGTGAAAGATTGTTTTGTATCATTTGCAGAATGCCGATGCCTGGGACTGGGATCTCATTTCTGTTGTATCTAACATCATTTAAATTACAGTGAAGGAAGAAAGGAAGTGACGGTTGGTGTGGAGGAATGGGACCAGGTGATGACTGATTTATTATGATAATGTCAGAGATTTGGCTTGACTGTGATCTTTTAAATTAGCTTTTCTGTGGAAAAGTAGTAGACATTAATGTACTTTATTTATCTGCTACATGCAATGAGATTGGCAGTACATTTTCTGTGTTGAACAGCAGCGGTCGCTTCAATCAAAGCAGTCTCCAACTCTATTTTAGTTAGACCTGCCAATGTATTCTGACTGTAACGCTTGCATGGTGAAGTGGTTATGCAGACAGCAAAAATGATGAAACTGAGCTGAAAAACTCCTCCTCTTTTCATAATAATGGTATATTTCTATGAAATAACATAGAGGATTGGAAGGTGCTCCCCTGTCTTACCTTAAACTGGTTATAAGTGCTGGGAAGCTTGTTACCAGGTTTCATCATTCTCTGGCCTGGGGGAACGTGTCTCCTTTACCGTACCTCTTGTAGAAAACCAAGATAGGCTTTGGCTATTCAGGCTATGGGTATGGTGGGTGTGATGGGTGGAAATTTCAGTTGATGTTTAAAATACAAAACCATAAAGATTCCAAATAGATAATGTCTTGCTAAAGCTGGAATTATAAAAACAGTGACCCCCAATAGGAAATAAATATTTATTCTTTGCCTCCTAGAGTATTTTCTGGGTGGGGAAAAGGGTGAAGGGATACCTGGATATATTTTCCAGATATAAAAGTTACCCATTTCTAGAAGAATGGTTGTTCTTATTGTCTCAAAAATAAGACAAAGGAAACTGAAGAATGAAAAAAACAAATAGAAAGCTAACAGATAATTTCCAGTCAGAGGAGTCGTTAAAGGGTATATGAAGAAGTCTAAATATATGCTCTATGTGTTATCTTGAAACTTATAATGTGCCTACATCCACACACATGCACAGGAATATGCAACACCTGTATGCATGTTTTCAGAATTTCCATTGGTTAAAAATCCCAAGCCACTAATACTGGCTACAGCAAGCAAGACATGGCCATTGGTCCGGATGGAAATGGCAGCAGTTCCCACCTCTGTGATAGGCTTCACGTACATTTAGGGGGACTCTATTTCCCCTCTTTCCTGCCCTAACACATGCCCCTTACATCTCCCTCCAAATAAGATCCCAACTCCATCTCCTCACTTACCTCTACCCTCTCAGAACCTGGCTCATCTTGCACTACTCCCCTGCTACATGTCCCCCCACTGGGATGCCAACAGACTTTCCTCAACCCTAAAACTGGTGGAAGAATAAGTAGCACGAAAAGTGAGCTGACAGGATGGTACAAGGCAAAGCACAGATGACAGAGCTTCCAGGCACTGAAGTAATATGAGCTCTGACTCCCTTCCTCCCGCTCACTTGTCAGCAGGATGAGGTCAATCAGTCTTCAAGAGCCCATGTTAATGATTCCTAATTCCCACTACCTGCAGCTTACTAGGAATTTGCACAACTTGCAGGATATGAAGCATCTCTGCAGAATACACCTTTGGGCAGATTAGGAGGATGCTTCATTTCACAAATCAGAGGGAAGTTTTGGAACTCATTCAAATGTCTACCTTTCCTGAAATAGAGATGTTTTGAACATCTAATGGATAGTACCGAAAAAGGAAAAAAAGAAAGAAAGAAAAAAAAGAAAAAAGTACATTTAAAACAGAGAAATCTATTTGTTCTGCAAGGGACAACAATCAGCACTGAAAGCCCTGGTTCAGTCCCCAGGCATAGCTGGGAGAGTACAACAGTCCTGAGGTGTTACCATGTAAAATGACCAGAAGAAAGTAAGTGAAGGATGCTTTTACTCTAATGTATGACCAATACCTAGCTCCAGAGGCCTTGATTCAACCTAAAATCCACCTAAGCCTTGGTACCTCTTGTTGGCTCTGGGCTTTCAGAGGCAGGCAGCCAACAGGAAATGCAAGGCTCAGAGACTTAAGTGGAATTTAGGCTGGGGGAAAATTGGCGGAAGTATGGTTTTCATAGATTTGTTTTTCCTTGATACTAAGATAACTTTTACAATATATCTGCTTGGGCATTTAGAATAATATTTATCAAGTTTTCTCTATGGCCAACTCAAAAATATTTTCAATGCTTTTTATTATAAAAGTCAGTCAATACCACTGATAACAATGACAAAACCATACATTTTATTTGTATATGTTTTGAAAAGATACCTTCAAGGTAGCAAGAAAGAAGGGGCTTGATTGTTTTTGATTTAGCTTCTAATAACATTTCAATACATAATAGAAGTTCCTAGGTGATTTTTATGAATTTACAACCAGGCTGCTGAAAAACCCTGATCAACAATAAATAATTAAGAGCCATTTGCACTGTACACAACTACAAGATGTCTTGGCTCTGGGAGTCTACTAACTGCTCAGTTTCAGCTTGGCCAGTGTATTGCAGTTTTGAGCATTAAAAAAAAATCCACCTCCAGTACCATCCTGGTTCCACTACCACTCCACTTTAACAGAAAGCACAGCTGTAAAGAATTTGCAGACGACATTTTTGCTACAAATTTAGTGAAGTCAAACATCAAAAAGCTGGGAATTCAATCTGATGTCACTAAATTTTTTAGGACGTGGCAAAAAAATAATTAAAAAAAGCATAATTCATCCAACTTTTTTTCTGTGAAATGAGTTTTCATTTAGTGATTCTGTATCAACTAATAACAATTAGAAATGTCTCAAATTGCTCAGAATCCAAATAGTCTTTTATTTTTTAAACAATTGAAAATTTTGGGTTTAATTCACCCAGCCCTGTTCTCAGGAGAAAGAGCTAGCAGGACCATATAATCAAAAATGCTAATTAGTGCAAAAAGGTACTGTTTAAAATTTATTAAACATGATGAAAGTAGCAATATAACTCAAATGTAAAGATCCAGATGAAACTAGCATCTGATTTTGCAGCAGCCTGTGACCGCTGAGCAATGCCAGAGGACTAAAATTGCAAAATCACTTTAAAAGCTTTCAGACTGCTCTCAGTTACAAAAGTATGTTTGAGAAGAGAGTGATGCAGAGGGGAGAACAATAGCAGGTCACATTTCTCTGAGCTTCAGACAGTGTGTTTAACAATAGCTGAGCCTCCACGGATGTTCATCTTTCATTTCGGGATATCACAACTGTAGAGTAAAAGTGAAAATGTAGGAAATGGTTTCCCCAGAACTGGGATTATTTCAGAAGCCAAAACCTGATAATTTCATGTTAGTAGTTGTCTATCTATTGTAATTATCCATGTTTAAACAGTTGGACAAAGATTTATAAACAGTTATGATGTGCATACGTTCCTTAGGGCTAGAAAGCCACTACAACACTCTTTTCCCTGGCATACATAGAGGGTGTGTCTGGGGAGAGCTTGCATGACTGGTGTGTCACCACAAGCCATGGAGAGTGAACACAGATGCTGAAGACCCAGAAGGGGGTATGGAATCATAGAATCGTAGCATCATAGAATCATAGAATAGTTTAGGTTGGAAGGGACCTTTAAAAGTCATCTAGTCCAATCCCCCTGCAAGGAGCAGGGACATCTTCAACAACATCAAGTTGCCCAGAGCCCCATCTAACGTGACCTTGAAACTTTCCAGGGATGGGACACCTACTACCTCTCTGGGCAAACTATTGCAGTGTTTCACCACCCTCGCCCTTGACTCTCCCAGGAGTGATTTGATCATGACTTGGTAGGAGCATGCTCTAATCCCAATGGGATAACATATGACCTCTTTTTAAATTTATATTTTTGCATAAAAATTATAATCCTAATTACTGAACAAATAATCACACGAAGGAGGCCACAGGCAAAGTCTGGAAGCAAAATTAATCATCTTAGAGCGACTGGAAGATTTCAGCCTCGTGAGAAGATGGAAAATCTCTGTGTCACTGCTGTATGAATCTCAGTACGGCTCATGCATGACTGTGCTTTAGACCGGACTATTTTTAATCCATGATTCAGTCATCTTCCTGCATTTTATTTAGTTTAGAAAAGCTTGTTTGGCCATTCACTCTGCCATGGTGGACTTTGCAGCATACAATGGAAACAGAGGTAGGTGAACAGGAAGGTGGGTAGCAAAATTTTGTGCAGACGACGCATTTCAGGACAGTTTTTACTGTACATGAATGAATGCTTTCTTCTGAGTATTCATTCCTACCAGTATTCCTTTGCAAATGACCTACAATCAGTCTCAAGTGGATGCTTGAAGTACTACTACATAGTGGATTGAAGAATTATACCTCCAAAAGGAATCCAAAACAGGTGTTTGATCTAATGCATTCTGGCATAAGAGGCTTTTTGGTCATCAGTGGGCCACCCAGAGCACTTCAAAAAGAAGCCAGAACTGTAAGACATGAATTAGTCGAGTGTTCTGTAATAGCGAATAAGTCTTAATATTTGGTGTAACACAAAGATTTGAAAAATCCTTGTGTTAAAAACAGAACTGTCTTTCTTTTTTTTAGGTATGAGAAAATTTTGTAGCTACAGAGACCAGTCTCCTTGGATTGCGAGGCATCGTCACATACATCTCAGCTTATTCACATGAAGAACTTACCAAATATTTTCCACCCTTTTTGAGGGTTATGAATTGCTCCCTGTTTTCTGGTGAGTTTGTTGGTAAGAAAAATTACTGGAATATGGTCACATTTCAGTGTGACTTCAAATAGGCTATTTTTTTAATGTGAAATAGTAAACTTGCTGATGAGTAATTTTTCCTTCCAAAGAGGTTTAATTATTTAGCCTCCCCATTCTCTTTGATTGATGCATATTCCTTTTATTGGCTTCTGTGACAATGAAGAAATTCAGGATGGGATGTGAATAAAAACTAGTTGTTCCCTCAGGTATAAACTTTTCTCTAAGTTTACTTTGAAGTAACTGCTGAAATACTTAAGCCAATTGCAGAAGTATTTTATTAATAAGTATAATTTCAATGAATTGTGGAGAATATCTGCTAAATTGATACGGAATTCTCAGTCCTTCTTCTAGAGTGGTTTTAAACTGCCTGTGTTGATCGCTACATCATTTCCTATAAACTTTAAAACAGGCAGAGTGGTGATAAGCTGTTGCTGTTGTGTGCGTTGCTGAAAAATGGGGCTGAGCAGGGCTGAGCTGATTCTTCCTGTTCAGGATGGCCTCCATTTTCAGAGGCTGATCTCCTAACTCCAGAGCCAGCTTTTCTTTGAGCAACACATTTCGGTGTGTGGGATGTGCTGTGAGCATTTTAGAAACTTGAGACGATCTATTATATTGTAATGCAGGAGTTTCCTCTCTCCCAAAGCATACAGAGTGCCAAGTCTTATATCTTGCATGATGAAATACATCGATGTCTTCTCTGGTCGAGTTAGTGAAGCAAACAAAAAACAAGTAACTTGTTAAATGAAAGTAACAACTTGCGGTTTTTTGTCATTCTGGTATTGCATATCACTTCTATCCATAGTAGTGCCAGGAATCATAATACCTGGAAGAACCTGCTAAGCGTGATGTCTGAACCATTTACATTTATTGGCATCACAGATTTAAGCCCTTCCAGCTTTATTCCTGCCCTTTCTATTTCTGAGAAGGACACATCATATTTCATATAATTCCATGTGTAGGAAGTTCAGCTGAGATCTTAAACCCTAAATCCAACCATCTCAGCATGATAGGATGAGGTAAGAACTTTCTCAGCTTTAGTTTTCATGGTTAAAGTGGGCTAATAGATGAGTTTTTGTGGTCAGGTACAGCTGCAAGGAAGAGGATTTCATTTCACATAATACTGGTTGTGTTCAGTTTATCCCGAAACACTTTGCAGAGTATCACACTTTTGTGCCGAAAGTGAATATGGCAGCTCGGTAAAAGCTGGTAATTACAGTTATTTTAGCCCTAGAAGTGTCTGGATTATGCTCAGTCCTGAATGCATTTGTTTCTCAAGCACATTCAGAGCTTTAAAGCAGATGAATCTCCTGGTTTGCAAGTAGTTTTTTTGCCTGTTTGAGCTCTGAGACCATAAATTGCACTTACCAAAGAACAATACAGGGTAGAGTGATAGATGTTGGCTCATACCAAAAGAGTGGTCCAAGCAATGGAATACACAGAACAATCCATGTATTTCACCCTGTCACCTTGTGGCATTGCGTGCCAACAGACTGTTGCCAACCCAAGAAAGTAAAATAATCCTTAAATAATCAGTTTTCCCTGCTTAGCACTTCATTCACAGGTTTTAAATGACGCCCTACTTCACAACAAGTTGCAAAGGGAATTTTCCTGAAGGGCTATATCTGTATCAGGAATGTAAAGAAAATAATTAGATTCTTGAATGTTTCAACTCCCCTTTGACTCCTGACTTGGCATCCATAAGAAAAGCTAATGCAGAGTGGTTTACACTATTCCACTAAGAAAAACTGCTTGTCAAAACTGAAAAATTTCAGTTGAGAGGTTGAGTTTTGATGAATTTCTCCTTTTGACAAGAATCTATTGTGTTTTGTCAAAATTTCCTGTTTAGATATTTTAACATGCAACATTTTTCTGTTTCAAATTACTTTTTTTTCTCAAATATGTGGAACAAAAAATATTTTCCAAAAGCTCAAGCAAAATGAATTATTTAGATATTATAAAAAATAGACTCAAAGAATGATGCAGACTGGAGGGAGGGGTTAAGTTGTTAAGGTTGCACCCTTTTTGAGATTTTTGTGCTTTTTTTGTGTTCTGAAAAAATCTGTCTTCCCACCTCTGCTTGTTTGGGAATGAACTCGTATGAACAAACATGTAGAGAACATCTCAATAACTGGAATTTGCAAACAATTTGTACTGCAAGAAATGTTATTCTTAATGCAGTAAAACGCCATCTGGGCCCTACTGTGCTGCTTTCATTTCTTTATGTGTCGGAACTCAGCCAGTTTCGAAGATGCTGACAGATTACTTGGTAAGACTAATATATAATGATGCTTATTAAAGGCGTGTCTTCACCACCAGATGAAATTCTAATGTTGTTTTTAAAACATCCAGACTCTTTTTCTTGGTGACAGTGAGCTAGAGGATTTACTAGTCTCCACTGGAATCATATAATGAAGGCTATTGACGTGCCCGATGGATCTACAGAAGATCCCTCCAAGATAATAGATGCCTGCAATGTGCTTGAAGTGTTTTGCACCTAGACCCATAACACACTGCCGGGTTTTTGCCGTTCACTCCCATTTTGCAGGCTGGAAGTAATGCTGAATTACGGGATTTCCCACAGAGATGAAACCTGACTTAAGTATGTCACACACTCCTGTGTGGACAACTCTCCCCACTGTCATCTCTCAGCAAAACACTTCCCAGGAGGAAGATACAGTCTAAGTGGCATTCTTTATTCTCTTTAGATATCACATAAAAATGAAGTCAGATAAAGGACTGTAAAGAAGAAAGTCTGTTTTTAGGAAGAAATTGCTTCAACTCAGGCAGCCTTTCAGGATTCAGTTCCCCAAATCAGATGGAGTGGGTAAGTATTCCGAATCTGAATTTCTTCAGGAAGTTTATTTATTCAGTTCTTAAGATGTTTGCTGAAAAAACAGTATTAGAACAGTATAAGATTAATTAAAGTTTTTCTGTATTCCAGCTTTTCCAGAAAAAATTAACCACAAATTCTACAACAACACTTAACTTCAAAAAGCAACAAATACCATCTGCCTATTTTGGCCTAACAAGATCCTTAGATGTCTAAGCATAGGGCCCTTTACTGTTCCCAAATTTCAGTAGTTATTGCTTCTTTCTAAACTACGTAACAGAAGAGAGGGAGCTTGATATAGAAGTATTAAATCTCCATCTAAGTCCCTTGGGGGAGAGACGCCTGCAGTAGGCAGTCTGAAAATGGCTCAGATCTCCTTTTTTCTTCTTCTTATGCTACAGCGGTGGGACAGACAGCTCAGCTCACGGAGACTGTGGTGGGACAGCTGAAGAAACCATGACCCTGAGCTGCTAATTACTGTTTCTCAGGCAAAGGTGGTTTGCTGACCTGGTTTATGATTGTACTGAAGTAGACTGAGCATGCTCATACAACCATCTATCACATCTCAGCTCTTGGGGCTGTCGCCTCCACCTGGAGGATAATAAGCAATGACTGAGAGCTCTCCACTGTTGACATCTGAATTGAGGTACAAGCACCTTTATGGACTAGGCGCTGGAGGAATATCTTCTGACTATTTAGATTACACAAACTGGTGACAAACCAGGATTTTTTGGTCAGCAGTGAAGCCCAGTGGCAGAGATGGCTTTGTGCCTCAGCATCAGTAGTGCTCAGGGCCTGTAATTTGCAGGTTTGTACCCTTTCACCTAGGGTGCTGTAACAGTGGTTTTCCAGAGTCTCTCTGGCACTTTTCCCTTGTTTTTTCCATGCTAAAATTCAGGTGTTATTGCCCTCACAACCTTGTACCTGCCAAACCCTGATGCTGGTGATATGACAGGTTCTCATGGGAAGCAACTGCTGTCAGCATAAGAAACACCTCGCTTCACTTCTTGTTTTGCAGATTTTAGTTTATACAAAAGAAAAACAAAAAAAGCAGCACAGTAGATAGTAGTTATATACTTGACAAGTACTATCCAGGACTACATGTGCAGAGTCTTAACAGCCAATCAACGTGCCTAACAGCCAAATATCTGTGCCTAATTAGGATGTTTCAACCAGTGCTAATAGCTTCACAAGCAGAAACAAGGAATAGGAAGATTGAGCACTTCCTGATTAAAAGTACATAACACTAGGAGAAAAGCGTGGTGAAAGTTGTCATCATTGTCATCATCATCACCATCATCATCTTTGCTGTTGCGTCTTGCTGCACTGGAGAGAGCCCCCACCGGAGGACACTCGTCCTGGATACCCATCACTGTTCCTCGTGCATGGCCACTGGGGAGTTTCCCCTTTCCTGTTCCCTTTCCCACTCCTTCCTGTTCCCTTCTCTCTCACTCTTGCTCTGTCTCCTTTATTTTCCCCAGATGTAACTTTCAGCATTGGAGTCAATGCATGTCATCTGCTATGGACCCTGCTCATACATCTTCATGCATGTGTACCCATCTCACCCTCCCCTGTGCAACAAATGCCCATGCAAATAATCATGGGCATGTCAGCATGATATCAGGGTGTATCAGTTAGAGTCTGTGGCTGAAAAATCACAAGCTTCCACCTCACTTACAAAACACCATGATTTATCAGTGTTAGAGAGAGAATATGGAAGATTTTACTATGCCACAGACCATACTGATTTCCAGTCAGTAAATCAAAGCCATTCCGTGAACACCAAATTCACCTAATGTATTAAGATATATGGTTAAAGTGCGGTACTTGATCATTTATAAGCTGCATTTTACAAGACTTTTATTAAAATATCTCTGCTTTGTCCTTGTTATTTTTACTATACTTTCAGGTACGTCTCTTTTGTTAATTCAACAAATTCCCAAGATGCTTTTAAAAATAATTGGAATTATTAACCTCCAGCTTCTCAAGGTTACAAAGTCTTTTATTATACAACCCTTCACACTTGGTGTTCAGTGTGAACTCTGGTCAAAACCAACTACTTAAGAATATATTTTACAGTTTCTGTAACTCAAGTTTCATTGGGCTCAGAAAACTTGCAACTTAAAATAAGAGGTATGGGAAGCAGTATTAAGAAGTAATGATGTGCATTGCTCTCAACACAAATATTTTGCTGAGTTTTGTGCAACTTTAGCCGCATTTCACTCTGAAATGAAGTGATAACGATTAGAAAAGTATCTATAGGATCCTGTTCCAGCTGTAGTGTGCACCACAATAGTAGATTACTACTTCGGTATTTACTTCAGATTTTTTTACTAATTTGTCATTACATTGAGACATGGCGTGACCAAAATTCTAAATACACATCCTTTAGATTCTCTCACCTCCTTATTGCATCCCCCCTTTCCACCCAGTCTTTATCCCAGATCACCGCAGGATCGACCTTGCCGTTTGGGAAATCTATGAAGTTAAACTTGACCTCCATCGTCTTTTTTTCATTTCAGATGATGGAGGAGGAGGTTAGGAATGGGGATAAATAGCTTCTGATCCTACTACTTGAGAGTTTTATTAGTTTCTCATTGGCCAAATAAGCTTTTTTGAAATATAAGAATGGGGCCTAGGACTTTACTACCACATTGGAACTGAAAGTTCATCTTAAATTTGGAAGATATTTAAATGTCTTTACTGATTCTTTCCTATACTTCTCTAGATATTTTCACTAGTCGTTTCCACCTTTAACTAGCAGAATGCTAGTGCAGAAAAATAATTTCCGTCTGATGATTCACAGATATTTTATGTACCAGCAATCTCAAATCATAATCTAGCTCCATTCTCAACTCTTTTGTTGCCACTTTGATGTTTAAAACGTGGGAGGCATTTTGGTGAAGTTCCAGAAAAATCTCTTCAATTCCTATTATTTGGATCTTTCTCCAATAATAGTCTGTTTCTTGTCCTTTGAAAAATATATCCTAAAAGTATAGAAAAAGGTAGACAGAAAAGAAGGCACACATTTGCTTTACATTTCATCTTGTGCTTTTTTTTTCCTGTGAAAAGTTTGCAACATTTACCAGGTCATTACATTACAACTGTGGACAGTATGACATATTTCCTTTATCTTAACAAATCCAGAGGTATAGTTGTCACTGCCCCTGGCAGCAAATTGTCTCAGGTACTTGATGCTTTGCAGAAAGTCTGGAATAACTCCTCTTTGGCAGTTTCACAGTGAGTCATGTATTCTGTACAAGGTATCATTGCTCCAGTTACTTCATTTTGCACGTTAGAAAAGAGCATTTCTGAGTGACCATAAATGTATTGTGAATTAGTAAAGATACCATTTACGGCAATACAGCAAGAATCTGCAATGGATCTTTTAGATTTGACTTTTGTCTCCTCGGTATCTGTTCCACATTGGTGTGTTTCTACAAATCTCAGCAAGCTACAGTGTCATCGAAAGGCAAGCTATGATGTCCTGTGTGTGTATCTAGGCTAAAGGAGACCTACCATCCACAACAGGCAGCTGGAGGCTGTTTGGGGATGCGCCTTGCATCCCTGGCTAAAATGGGAGCAAGGACACTTAGTTTACTGGTGAAGCAGATGCCTAACTTTAGACACCTTAAACTGAAGTTGGTTTCATAGATTATTTCTTATGGTGCTAAGGGGCACCAAAGCACCTGATAAAGATGGACAGTAAAATCAATTAAATTGCTTTATGGTTTCATCAGTCTTCTTTCTCTCTCAGCTCTTGTTTCATACTGAGATTGTAACTTCTGTGGAGTAGAAACCACTTTATTTTGTAAAAGAACAGTACTGATACTAAGTCTCTGGCTAGGGCTCCTAAGTGTGATAATAATACAATTATATTCTCTACTTTTCTGTGCTGTGACAAAGTACAACAAAATAGTGCCCTTCAGACAACTGAACATAATGACTAGCACAGAGGCAAGGATGCCTGGATGAATAAAAACCCTGAGTTCTTCTCATGCTTTTTATGCACTCTCATGAATTTTCCAGCAAAGTATACAATAACAGAAATGATAGGAGACATTGCTAAATGTAAGTAAATCATGGAAAGTATTCACAGAAAATATTTCTAATCCCATTTTATGGAGGAGGAAAGTAAAGCATACAGAATTGAGGGTTTTATGCAAACTCACCAATGGAGCAGAATTGAGAACTGAGTTAAAACCTCTTTCACATCGCAAATTTAAGGTTTGTTTCCCCATTTATATTCTGTACTTGTCCATCGGCTGATGGACACCTAATTGACAAAAGTTATGTTGAGCACAGAGCCTCAGATAACCAGGAAGGCAAAACAGCACAGAAGTAATTTTTTCCACCAAAAAGGGAAGAAATTAGTGTCTTCATGCGCCTCCTTCAAATTCCTCAGCTCTCAGTAACCAAAACTGTAAAAACTTGAGCAACAGCCCAGAAAATTGATTTGTTTGCACCACAAGTCTCACAGATAGATGAAAGGAATGGAAATTGCTGAAACAAAGCAAGAAGACCAACTCAGAAAATATGGTAATAGAGCTAATAAAGTTCAAAGTCAAAGTGCAATACTTTGAGTGCCTGGCAAAGAGAATAGTATATTAAATGCAGCATGCAAATGAAAAATCTTTTGGAGCCTGTGGATCTTAGATCAGTCGCACTGGCATAATAAGAACAGTGATTTCTAAGACCACATTCTGGTCATGATTTTTATAACCAGAAAATGCAGTTCTGAATTAAGACTCGGTAATTCTAAAATCAGTAGGTATCTCAGAAGAAGCTGGTCTTTACATATATCAAGACACAGAGTTTTGTCCTGAAATTCCTATAGTTAGCCCATTATGTGTTTTCAAATTTCAGTATATTTTGAGCAAAGCGCATGAATCAGTATTAAAAAATTGAAGTGCTGAAGAATTGATAGTATTGATATTTAACTATAATTTACTGTGCTCATTGACAAAAATTGCTTGGAATTTTTAGTGTGAATTCCTCTTTGCTTTCCATCACTGAAGATTTCTACTATTTTCTTTTTCTATCGATATAAGAGCCTTGAGTCTTACAAATTAATGTAGACAGCTACGGAATTTGATTAGAAAAAGTATTTAACTCCTCCATGGATAAGCAACAGCTCAAGAATGTTAGAAGGCAGGTTTCCCAAATATCAGACAATTCTTATAGCTCTTTTATGTTTTCCAATATTTTTGTAATATCGCCCATGAAATTTCGGAACCAAATCTGGATATGGCTTTCCAGGAATGATCTAAGTAGCTTTATCTATCCATTTTGTAGAGAAAAGAACTTAGAAATTTTCGCTCTCCTCCCC
>VYXH01006064.1:81793-152513 GCA_013397275.1 Burhinus bistriatus
CAATTGCTAATTTTCCCCCCCCCCCCCCCCCCCCAAATATTGTGATTTCCGTTATCTAGAAACATGCATTAATCCAGTCTCCCCCTAAATGATGATTGCTATTTACTTATTCAAAGTATCTGGCTTGTGGACCACCAAAATCCACACAGTTTTAGCTAGTTTTGTGAATGAAAAAAATTTAAATAGCTCCCAAACATAGACTTCTGCATGGAAATGTTATAAATGGAATTATTATAATATTGTGGCTTTGGTCTCCTCTTTAACTTTGTATCTTTGTCCCTTTTGTAGTTTATGAATCATTTGTGCCTCAAAAAGAGAATCCTAAAATGATGCATCAGCAGCAAGTTTTCAAACTTCAGGTCAAAGCTCTAATAAGTCCCCAGGAAAACAAGAAAAAGTCCTATAAAACTGAATTCTTCTCCTGTTTCAGTGTAGCCAGTTTAGTCTTCTTATTTTGATTTTTGTGATTTCATAGAATAAACTGCTGACCCAGTTTTTGGCCCCAAAATAACGGCTAGGATGACCTTTCACCTGAATTATACACATTTCCATTATCAACCCTCTAAAACATGCAGCTTTAGAGATTTCAGGTTCTGGTTCAGTCTGATGTCTAGCAATGATGGGATTTCTGGACATTGGATTGAGGTGGAATTTGCCCCAGTGTTTAATCAATTGTAAATGCTATGTATTGT
This sequence comes from Burhinus bistriatus, assembly GCA_013397275.1. NCBI lineage: Eukaryota > Metazoa > Chordata > Aves > Charadriiformes > Burhinidae > Burhinus > Burhinus bistriatus. The sequence continues at coordinate 82,486 of VYXH01006064.1, forward strand.
GTCATATACTCCACTGCTAAATTAGCCCTTAGACAGATAAAACAATAGGATTTAATTTCCCTCCAATGTGTCATGGTGAAAATAAAGTCAGCTGTTTAAGATAAGAATTAGGGAAGATTAATGCCAACAATGAAACAAGACTAGGGATTATTAATCAGTGCTTTTAATAGCCCAGTTTCATGATGCTTTCAAAAGTCAATGGGAGATGATCTCCAAGTGTCAGAATTAATAGCCATAACACGTTCTGGCAGAAAAAAAAAAAATAATAATAATAAAAAAATCACTTGGGGCACTGTACTGCAATAACACGTGCTTGCAATGCCATATAGGGTAGACATGTTTGAACAGTGTTACCTTGCATTAGTGTGAGTAGTGGACATGCAGATATATGAGTGATGCTAAGGAAGTCCAACTTCAGGCTCCTGAATTTGGTCTGAAAGTCTGCTTCCAAATGTGGTTAGGCTCACCTTCCATTTTCTAATACATACAGGTACAGTCTGAGTTGCCTCAGGACATTTCTTACGGGCACCGTCTGAGCATGAGTTGTTTTTTCCTTTTTCTTTGGATTTTTTTATTTTTCAGTGAATATGAGGATATCTTGTCTCTACCCAAATTACCTCCTCAGTTTGAATTTTCCGTCACTAGAACTCGCATGTGGCTATGGATATGAACTCAGAAGATCAGCAAGTAAAACATGCCTTTAACCCACTGAACTCAGTGGCATAAAGGGTTTGGCCCAAAACTTTCATTCTCATTCATCTTTGTACAGCTTGGCAGAGCACCTTTTCCCTAGAGGAGTTCCACAGAGTCTTGCTCCTCCAGCCACCTATCAGATTCTTTTCTGTGCTCTATAAAACCGATAGCCTAGCTCAACGCCTCTTGTCACTGCAGTTCACCCTGTGTCCCCTGTTGTGTGTTCTCTCTGCCCTCTCTATTACAATTTTCATTACAGAAGATATAAAGGAAGTGAAGAGTCACTTTATGAGAAAACCATGCCACAAGAAGCTTGTCATGAGGACCTTTTTTTGAAAGATCCCATTTTCCTGTAGGCTTCTAGGGTTAGGTTTGAAAATCACCAGCCTTGTAAATAAGGACAATATTTTCCCAGCTCTCAGATTAAATGAAAATAGCCATCTGACAAATGTTTTTAATTCAAAGGTGATCATAAAAAAACTGTCATGTGAAGTAGGGGTTGGCTTTCTGTTCTTTATTTTTATGTTGTACCTTTCTGAACAGGCTGCACCCACCAAGCCATGTGAATCATATAATTATGATTAGTCGTCCCAATAGTCCTATCAGAAATGAAGGTTTATATAGACAGTGTGTGATAACCATTTATTATTTTCCTCCAGCTCACTTAGCTGTGAATTTTTATGGGAAGTATTTAAATGTGTTCCACTTGGTGGAGACGACCAGCTGAAAAAAAACCAAAAAATGGAGGAAGCTCAGAGGGATTTATTAGAGCAAAAATTTTAACCATTGTACTGCAAACACATCAGTTTTTTATACTCTTGTATAGCATCTTGTCTTTAATAAAGATCAGACTGTACAAACTGTAACATGGACAGGACTTGATGGATAATTTGAGGCAACGATACAATGCATGTACCTAATAACCACATTAATAAAATATAAAATTAGCAATGAATGTTTCCTTCCTTCCATGGGCTAGGGTTTCATATCTTCCCCTCTGTCTGTATCCTTCAGGTTAAAAGGCCTCTGAGGGAGAGATTTTTTTCCCCTGAATCTATAAAATAATAGCACAGCCAAACACAACTTCAATTTCCTTTGGGACTTTCGTGTGTTCTTTAACATTTTAGAGTTGGTTGGAAATATTGGTATTGATTCTTTTTCCATGATTTTCTTTTTATAAAGTTGAGAATGTTATGCACTTTTTCATTTTCGTCTGTAAAGGTTACAGTTTCAACACTGATCACTTTTGTTTTACATTTTATTTGTGTTAAAGTAAAAAAAAAAAATCTAATTTTTGTATCACGTCACAAGTTTTAAGGAAAGAAGTGAGATATTTATTTCTGTCACCCAAATAAAGTAAATCAAAGTTTAAAATGAAGGTATTGGAATTCATCTAGTATGAAACAAAAGAATAGTTGGGAAAATATATTCCTTCTCAAATATTAATGCCTTTTTAAAAAATCATCTTTCTCCTTCATCTCATGCTCTGTCATCTTTAACAGCAATTAACAGGGACAATTTTTTCCTGCAGATTGAAAAATTCTGATTTTTAAAATTTTCATTCAGAAACAGATTGAAATAAAAAATCAAAATTTTACATGACACAATATTTCAGAAAATCTTTTGGGGCTAATCAAAACATCCATGTTCTACTTTTGTTGCCCTAAGACATTTTGAAATGAAAAATCAAAACATTTCTCTAACACCAAAATGGGACTTTTCAGCCCTACTGAAGCCTGTCATTGCTGGGTTTGATTCTCAAAATTAATTTCGCCAACCCACAGACACAAGAATTGCTGAATTGGTGCACATTCGTGCCCACAGGAGGGAGCAGTATGTGTAAGGATAGTTTTCATTAATGTGTTTCTCCTGTAGTTTCATTCACAGCCGATTGGACAAAGTTTCTAAGCACAGATTTAACTTTAAATTCATGTTTAAGCGTCTCTATGAAGCAAATATTTAGGCATGTACTTACCCACTTTTGACCTCAGGAGTACATAAATATATGCTTCAATGCTTTGCGGAATAGGGATACACTTAAATTCCTCAATAGTATGTTGCAGAGCTGAGGCCTCAAGCTTTTAATGAGGGATGCATGGATATAAGACGAAAGAGCATCAACCATCATCAAAAGCTCAGACTTTTCATTTCATTGCTAACACATGAAAAAACATGATTGAGAAAGATCTATATCAGGTTAACTACTTCAATGGTGAGATGATACTGATGTAGCACTATCTATCCCCATCCGTTACAGAAGGCCTGAATTGATTTAGAATACACTGCATGGATTCTTTTACAAAATCAGCTCTTTGACAGTGATTTAAAAACTGGGTCAGTTCCAAAAGGGAAAAAAAAGAAAGGAAAAGATTAAAAAGAAAAAGAGGAATTCACTAAGAATAATGTTTAAAAAAGAGTAGGTCATATGTTTAGCAACAGATATTTCCTAGGCAAATCCTTATGATCAGCTTCGCTGTAGTTTTTTACTCTTTTTCTATGAAAGCCTTTGTTTATAAAAAAAGGGAGATAAGATTTCTTTAAAAAAGGGAACATACATCCATCAAATAATTTGTCAGTGTTATTACATGCTGGCCTTGCTCCTATACTTTTCTCTAGAAATCCAATACTGGTCACTTAAACTGATAGGATATTGGGTCAGAAGGACCTTTAATCCAATGTCATACGGCCAGTTTCATGTTCTTACTGGATGAGACACAGAGGACAAGGAGAGATCTGATGTGTTTCACTAACAAGCCTGTTCTTTAACCTTATTTTCATGTTTAAGCCATTTTGAAACTTGGGTTGGTTTTTTTTATTAAAACCTGTATTTGCCTTGTGTACACATCAAAAGAGGCTGCAACAGTTAGGTGAAGGCTCCACCAAGGTGCCCTTTCTACCTGCCTTGTCCTGCACTGTCAATGAGCCGCATTCTGCCAGTGTGATTTAACCAACCTGGAAGATCAGGAATAGAGGCTGAAGGGCTGTCTGTACAGAAGAAAGACGTCGGCACAAAGATGCTTCCCATATTGCCAGTAGTTTGGGAAGGCATCTAGTTTGGCCACTGGAACTTTGACACTAGGAGGATGGATGGATATGGAACTTCTACTCAAAATCTGAAAATGCTTTCTGTTATATATGAAATAATGTTTCTGTTAACACCTTACATGAGCAGGCAGGCACTGCAAAGGTTAGGTGTGTTCATTTATAAGACCTGATGAAATGTTGGGGATCTCTGAGAAAAACAAGCACTAAAGACACTAGAGACAGCCAAGAATTTTTTTATGACATTTTTGCCAAAAATGTTGAGTGATCAAAAATAATGATCCTTTCCTGTAAGAAGGGTCATTTTAAGTGACCCTCTTTGTATGAAGAAACAGTAAAAGTTTTGAGTTCTCAGTGCCTCATTTAACTGGTAAGGTCTTATATAGACTACAGAGAAAACCAAACTCCATCAAATTCTATTGTTTTTTTCATATTTTTATGCATTATTTAGAGCTCAACTCAGTCTTTCTGCTCCTTTTCATTTAAATTCCTTTCCATTCAATTTCTTCAGGTGTGCACTATGTCACAAACGCCTATAGGAACAAAGAAATCACTATACTGAACCAGCTAGTCCCACTCCCAGTTTCTAACCAGAGCTGGTCAATACCAGAAGATTCACAGAATCACAGGGGTTGGACGGGACCTCTGGAGATCATCTAGTTCAACCCCCCTGCCAGAGCAGGGTCACCCAGAGCAGGTAGCACAGGATGGCATCCAGGTGGGTTTGGAATGTCCCCAGAGTCGGAGACTCCACCACCTCTCTGGGCAGCCTGTTCCAGTGCTCTGCCACCTTCAAAGTAAAGAAGTTCCTCCTGATCCAGAGGAAGCTTTAAACAACCTGCACTGTACAAGATGGGACAATCTGGCCCACATTTCCATCACACTCTAATAGCTTTTGGTTGTTCGAAACACTGAATAACAAGATTTAACAGATTTTTTTGTTCTGGTTATTCTTGTTATCCAAGTATATCTCCAAACTATTTTTGAAACTTGTGAAATTCTTTGTCTCAACAGCTTATTTTGACAGTGACTGCATAGTCTGTGCCTGTGAGAAAAATATTTCCAATATTCATTTTGAATTTGCCTTGGATGGTATTTATTTCTTCATCATGTCTCTATTCTTATGAGCTATTTTGTTGTCAGTTCCTGATTATCTCCATCAGCAAAGACCATAAAGCTTTAAGAATGTCTGTAAATCAGGACAGAGGTGATTAGCCCAGTAACTGTCTGTAGTAGCGGACAACACAGAAGAATATGACATATTTCTGCAATGTTCACAAGCCTGCAGAAATCTTCACCTCATGGCAGCCTCTTTTCTGTCTTTTCTTTTTGCTTCTTTTTTTTGTTTGTTTGGGGTTTTTTTGTTTGTTTGTTGGTTGGTTGTGGCTTTTTCCCTGGGGATTTTCTTCCATGTATTTGGTCCATTCATTTTTAACTCATACACATTTTTATCATTCACGTTATTCTGTTTCACAAGTTATGTGAAGTACCACATTGTTTTGATTTTCCAGACCTGCCACCTGCTAGTTCCATTTAAACCCTCTTAGCTCTTGTATTGAAAGAGACAGTAAATAATGATTCCCTTCTGGCCTGCTCCTTGACTCTCATCATTTTATAGACTTGTGGCATATATCCCTTGGTGCCAAGTCAAGGCTTGTGCAGACCTGTGAGGAGGAAGCACTCCTGCCCAAACAGTTAAACACAGCCTCCCGGACCATCCGAGCTCCCACCCAGGATGACAGAGGGCCACCTGAAAATCAGGAGAAAAACAGATATATTAGTATGTGCTTCCTTCGTGCCAGTTAGCTTTGCTGAGGCTCAGGATATATTTGCTTCTTTAGAGCACTGTGCACTGTATTCGAAGCTAAATGAAGTATGTTCCCACGGAGGCATAACCCAGAGGAAATCTCTCTGAGGAAAGGACGAGCCCTGCAATCATCCTTCATGACACTATTTTGGATGAATTTTTTCTAAAGAAACACAAAAAATATTTACTTCTCTGGGCATTTTTTAACCCCCAAACCACCTCTGATAATTGGAGATGTTTTGGGAAGGCATATGACAATTATTTTCCTTTCCAGCAGATCAACAAATGCCGTTACCATTCTGTAAATACGCAAAGAACGTCACAGCCAACAGTCACTTTCTTCACACATTTCTTATACTTTACTTCAGTAACATTTAGAGTTTGTAGATGTGATGGGTCTCTCCAATAAGTGGCTTGTTGAAACTGACATGCTGACACACTTTTAACTCCAACATTTAACTTTCTTCTGTTCTACCTCATAGTAAAAATTGAATTTTGAGGTCAGTATAGCAATAGGGAAGAAAATGCAAAGAAAATAGAAATCCCTAGTTCAGGTTGAGCTGAGGAATTTTTCAGTTTTTTTCAATTAAAAGAGAAATTCAGTATGAATTTCATTTTGCTTAAAAATGAAATTGCTTGTGTGAATTAATATAAATCCTTTTATCTCCCTTTTCTTTATATTTTAAAAAGCATTTCAGCCTTTAAGCCAAGCAAATATTGTCTTGATACTAAAGAATTGACAGATTTTCCCTAAATGTTGAAAGTAACATTCTCATGTTTCCATGATAAAATATTTCACTTAATATTAGATACTTAAAAATGTCAAAATGAAATGATTCAGTATTTTAATTTCCCTCCCTCTTTATTTTTCAGTTTAAATTATTATGAGTAGATTCATTTCCACCTACTCTCACTCCAAATCCCTCTTACTGTTACATTTTCTGTTCCTCAAATGCATACTGATCACACTGGATGGAACGGGTTGATCCAGCCCAGACATCAAGGCTCTATATTACACAATGATCCTGGTACTTTGAATGCCTCAGGTTGTGAATCCATCACACCGGTAGATCAGTATTAGTGCCATACTACCTGGATCCCTCGAAACATCAGGAAACCCAAGGAACTCTTTGAACTTGGTCATCTTTATCAGCTTCAGTTGCCGCAGATGCCAAAAAACTTCCATTCTCTCACTGTTTTACTGAATGAGCAGTTAGTTTCTTCAGCTGAGAAATCCAATTTAAAGCTCATCTGGGAATATCATTATCCTGTAAAGACACATACGTGAAAGAAAGCAAGAAAAAACTGCTCAACCAGGGACTAAAGTAAGTACATTATTCTTCAAGTAATCCATTCACTGATCAATTTTAGTGAGAGTTTTGACTAAATCAAGAGAGAAGAAGTGCAGAATAGGTCTAAAAGATCACTATCTGCATAGCAATGTTTCTGAAACAACCATTTCATAAGCTTTTTCCAGCAGCTGGACAAAAATCTATACAAGTCATTTCTCGAGGGATTTGTTCCAGAAATACTGCTTTTAGTACGTATCATTCCAGTTACTACTTTCTGACCTTGCATATTTTGGGATCTCTGGCATATCCTATAACATAAAATAAATATTTTCCCCACTAAAATTGCTGTCTGCTTTAGATTTTGTGTTTTATTTGAAAAACTGTGCAGTAAGTTATTTTTCCGTCCCAATTTTAATTTAACAACCTCTGGTTTCTTAGTGTATTTCTTGTAATACAACTCCATCCAGTTTCTGTTGGTTCAGGTAAATTCCTATTTTTCCTTTTTCTTAATAGGGTCATTCAGGTCTTTTGCATTCCAAGGAGGCTTTATGCCATTCATTTAAGGGGTTATTAAATCTTATGATTTCTCCTTTTCTTTTTCTTTTATGACTTTTAAAGTGACTGCTCTCTCAAGTTCCTTTATTTGTTGTGACTACTTTATCAGAACTCCTTACTCTTTCCAGTAGCTAAACAATTTGTTTTTGGTTCAACTTCTTCCCCTGACTCTTGATTCCAGAGAATCAAAATTCTCAAAGGAAATCTCTTTCAATTTTCCTTTTGGACAGTGAAGCACTTTCCCCCCTGCCCCCCCTTCTTCTTTTTTTAATGCAAAAACATGGTACAGGTTTGTTCTGCCTCTACTTTCTTAATGAAAATATTCAGTTCACATTGTTTTGTTTTGTTTTTTTTTTAAAATGTTCCCCACATCGTATGATCTCATCTTGAAACAACCCATGGGTTTGATTCTCCCCAACATTAAGTGAAAATCATTCTACAAATGGTGCAGCCCGGGTGTAAACTTAGCCTCTGGGTATAGCACTATTGCTCGGTGGAGTACCGTCCAGAGCAACTTCTGCTCTCACGTGGGCTGGTGCATCTATGTGATGGTCTGCAGCTGAGCCTGGAGGAGCCTGCTCTGGTACCAGATGCAGATAGCTGCTCTGTGGCTAATGCTTCAGCTGTTCAGTTCCCAGCTCCACATCTGCAGGTTGCTAACATATGCTCGAATCCAAGCTTTTATCCAGCCACTTTTGATACAGACTTTCATCCAACCATAAGAGATATTACCTTGCCTTGATCTCTCCATCTTGAACTTGCCACAGAAGCAATTTCTACTTTGTCCATGGACACACCTCTTATTAAATGCCTCTCCCGGCTGCCTCTTCTCTGCCATGTCAAATCAAAGCTACATTGCAAAGCCTTCACAATACACCATTCCCTGCTTCATATTTAAACATCTCCCTCCATTTTGCTAACCTCCGCCCTCTGTAAACAAGCAATTTTTGCTTTCCTCATTCTGCTTCTCAAGTGCTATCATACCTCAGGAACTGTTATCATATGTCTTTTTTGTCTTCCTTCCCATCCTCCTTAAGAGTTCCCTATGTTACAAAACTTGACAGTGGTTATGCCTCTAGGGTACAAATACCCCAGACTTACACTCCCCACAATACTGTATTCCCTTTCCCTCTGCATGTAGTGTCCTACAGGTAGATAGTATCTCTTTGGACTGTTGTCGTGGAGTTCCCGGTCCCAAAAAGCCACATTTAGGGATTATCTAAAATGGGACTAATGTTGTGTCAGTGCTGTTTATCTTTCATCTTGTTAAATCTCTGTGAGAAATTAATTAGTTAATGAATCATAGCTCTTGTTCTTAGGTAAGTGTTTGTGTAAACAGTATTTTATGAAAAACTATGTACATAAGTTCATGTATACTCGAAATTATGTAAATTGGTATGCAGACTGGTCTGCCAGGAAGAGGCATGCCCATGAACTTGTACATAGAACATGTTTGTTCATAACATGCAAAGCATTAAGACAAGCAACATTCACTCAGCTGGATATTATATGCTTTTTTTTGCCTTTTTTTTTTTTAAGAAAGTTGTGGCAGACATTTACTAGTTTAGATGACAGGAATTAAAAGGTGAGGCATTTTCCTGATTAAATCAGTAATCAAGAATATGGGGTTGAAGACTTTACACTCAACACAAATGTGATTGAAGGAGTCAGCAGTGTGCCCTTGCAGCAAAGAAGCACAACAGCACCCTGGGCTTCATTAGCATGATCATAGCCAACAGGTCAAGGGGAGTGATTATTCTCATCTCTTCAGCACTTGTGAAGTCATGTTCAGAGCACTGTGCCCATTTTTTTAACTCCTTGCTGCTAGAGAAAAAAATAATGAATTGCAGCAAGTCCAGTGGAGGACAAATCTGGTGGGCAGGGTATGAGACACGCAGAATGAGACTGAGGGATCTGGGTTTGTTCAGCCTGAAGAGGAGAAAGCTGAGTAGATACCTAACTGCTGTCTTCAGCTACCTCGTGGAGGAGTTACAAGATAACCAGGTTTTTCCCAGAGGTGTCCAGCGAAAGAAGAAGAGGCAGGAGTCAAAAGTCGCAGCAAGGGAAATACTAGCTAGGCATAAAGAAAATGCAATTCACAATGAAACTAGTCAAGCACTGAAAACAGGTTGTCCAGCGAGGCTGTGGGATCTCCACTTGGTGATTTTCAAAGCTCGGCTGGGGAAGGCCCTGAACAACCTATTCTAAATTTGAAGTTAGACCTGATCTGGGCTTGTTGGACTAGTGACCTCTAAAGGTTCTTCCAACCAAAGTGATGCCAGGAATAAGAAAAATTCGAGGTGGTTCACTCCAGATCAGAATTCTCTTTGGGAAAAAGTGAGGTTTATTAGAGACCCAATTCTGTCCATGGGAGCTATGTATAATGTCCTGTTTGACTGGATCACCTACTAAAAGGAAAGCATGCAGGTGGAAAAGCAAAACCAAAGCTAATCATAGCTTATTATTTTTTTTTATTTATCAAATACAATAACTTGCTATTTACACCTGACAATTTAGCATAAGAAATTCATTTGCTTTTACCTCACCTCTCCCTATCTCGTAATAAGAGATAATAAAACCCCAGGACTAGTGATCTTAAACACACCTACTCTTCCCACGCTGTGATCAGGAGGGCCAAGGAATAGCAGGGTGCTGCTCCACAGAGTTGTAGGGGGATGGGATTTTTCAGACTTGATGATGGAGAGTAGTCCCCCAGGGCAGGCTCTGGCTCGCTATCCTGGCCTCCCAGCAGCACGGCGGGAAGAGTACCTGTGTCATAAGGGACTCCTCAGAAAATAACAATTGCCTTTTATTATTCACAGTATAAGGGCCTTGTGAATCTTGGCCTATAAAGGGGCCTCCTCTGTGCTACAGCAGTAAAAATTACAATAAAAAGAAGATTGCTCAGCATCAAAAAGAAAAGAACTTTTGTTGAATAAGCTGCTTTACCGACATAAATAATGATGTCACGGTCTAGCTCTGTCTCTCTTTCTGCTCATTTTTAATTACTTTTGTCTATTTTCCTTCTTTGGTACAAAAATAAGTTTTTTCCCCTTTCTGTATGCTTTTTAACTGTTCTTTTTTGTTTTGTTTTGCTTTATAATTCCAGGTGGCACTAACCTCTGATGTAAATGTTGTGTGTTTGCTGAAAAGAGCAGACAGGAGTCTGCTTGCAGTCAGCAGGGAAGCAACCCTCCAGACAATTATGTCCTCTTTCATTTATTTCCCATTCTGTTTAGCAGCTTTCCTGGATTAAAAGTGGTTTATCAGAAAAGATCTCAGCTGCTATCAGCTCATCAAAGATGCCAATGTTGGAAACATAAGACAGTTCCACCTTGCAGGAATCCATACAAAGCTAAACATATACATGTGTGTGTATAGGATCAGATATTTTCAGATCAAGGAGGCGGTTTTGAAGAAATAAAATTGAGAATGTATTATATTACACCTAAAGCACTCTCTTTGCTTCTCTGCACATAAAGAGAAATGGAAGGGACAGTGTTCCTGCCCTTGCCCTGACAATGCCATGTTCTTCACTTTCATAAGAATGTCTTGTATTCAGGTTCCTGAAGGAGAGCTAAACTTTTCTGAAAATGTCTTTCTAATACTGTGATGAAATTCTGTCCCTGAGCTAAACTGAATATCTGATCCTCAAGTGTGCAAAACAGCATACACTCACTATAACAAATTTTTCTTTCAGTGAGCCAAAGCTAGATGATCCTTACATCTGCTAACCATAAACAAAGGACATTCACTCCTTAGTAGCAGAATAATAATCTCCTGACACCTGATGATGAACAAAAGCTACCAAATGTCTCTTTCTGCAAAGACTGAGTCATAGCACTCAGAAATATTTTTCCTTCTAGCTAAAGGGCTAGTAACTCCCATCTGTTTTTTTCATTAAGTTTCAGTAAAGAAATGTGAGAGTCCTATACATTTTCCTCTCTTATTTCCAGTCTTAGACCTCATGAAAAATTGAATGTCTGTAGCCAAAAAAACAGTTTTGTATGATTTGTTGATCTATGGAAATTAATTGTAAAATATCTTGACTTCTTCCTGCAAGGGAGCACAAATCAAGCTTCCTTTGTGTCAGAAAAATCTTAATTCTTTAAAACAAATGGTAAGGGATGAACTGTGTGATTCTGACTGATTTATCAGACAGATTCTTTCCTTACCAATGTTTGCATAAAATTAGAATAAATCCTTTAGCTTCATTGTTTTTTCTTGAGTTTTACTCTGACTTGAAGAAGTGCAGAGTCTCAGTGAGAAGTCGATATTCTGGCATGACACCATTTAACTCAGTTTATTTCAGTAGACCTACATCTGGTGAATATGGGCTTGAAAACAGACTCAAGCCCAGACTGTTAATTACGGTATCAAAACTAAAAAATGCTCCCTTCCTCCTAAATTAGATCTCAGAAAGATTAAATGTTTCACAAGATTTTAATAAGCCTTCAACATACTCTATTGTTATTAATAATTTATCTTTATTACTAATTCACTGCAATAATTGGGTATCTTTTTTGTTTTAATTTTGAGATCTATATGTTTTTAAATCCTCAAATAAAAAAAAGTTTTCTGTTAAAACCCAACATCTTTCAAGTAAGTGATAAGTACGGGTACTATTGTGTGTGTTTTATATTAAATTACTGTGTTCAGCCATGCCACAGATGGGACTGATTTGGAGTTTTAAAAGGTACAGGTTCCTGGCTGTCTTTACATTTTGTTTTATGTTCTCTTTTGTTTCCTGACAGAGTATTTTTGGGGAAGGCATAGACTACAGGATTAAGTTTTGGGAGACCGAGGATTAGATACCTATGTGAGAATAAATCTGTGATTTGCAAGCAAGACAAGATGTAATATTTCGCAAATGAAAATATCTAGGGAGAGAATTACATGTATATAGGGTGCTGACTTGTTGAGTGCTGGGAGAGCCAAAGTGCGGACTTTGAGAGTCAGTTTATTGTAGTGCTATATAATATTTACAAGCCTGAGGCAATGAGTTTCTTTCAGTCCAGAAAGAGCACTCCCATGGATAAATGCCTTTGTCTGGGCAAGGTGGAGCACTGGCTGGGAGCTGGCATCTGAAGAAGCATGCCAGGCAAATGTTTTAGCCTCCTAGAAACTAGGGATAAAGAGGACTTTTCTTTGAGGCAGAGTGTTAGGAAGGCTGATAAATAGCCTGCAGTAATGCAAGATAATTCCCAGGCAACCTGTAGCCCAGAGGTGAAGTTTGGACAGCCTGCCTAGATAGGGAAGTTCCCATATCACATTTTTGGCCATGAATATATAGTGCCCAGGCAGTCTGCATGAGTGTCCCCTCATGGACACTCTTAACGTGCAATTAATGCCAGGTGGTCTAATTCAGTTTCAGATCAAAATTTGCACCTGTCTTCCCTGTCCAGACAAACTCTGAATGACTAGCCTTCCTCTGGCAGCGTAAAAACCTGCTCCATACACCCCTAAGGCATTTGAATGAGGGGCTGTACTCTGCCACTTGCTGGCTCAGCTGTGTTGCCCATGAGCACAAGGCTCAGTCCTTTTCTGCTCCTCTCCAGTGTAGAAGCACTGACATAGAGCATACTGGCACCCATCCTGGTACAGCTGTTTATCCCCTATATTGTATCCTGTAAGAATGTGCTTGGGAGACTGCCTAAAGGAAACAGGCAGAAATCTCTGAAGGAGGAATATAACCAGCCAGATATGTCTTTTAGGATTGACGGGGTGCGGGGGCAGAGCCATACTGAGACACCTACTTGAGAATTTTTGCTATGTCCCGTCTACTTTAATTTGTCAAAGATGTCTCTGGCTGGCCATCCTTAAATTTAGGAATACAACACCCAAGGCCACTTTAAACTGCCTCTGGACACACCAGACCAAAGACAATCCCTAGCAGAACAGTCAAGGGTCAGAGATTATCTAGTTTCATTGTGAGGAGTGGAATGGAGAGGGACATGTAGAAATCATCAAGGATTCATCTGAGCAGAGAATAGATTTTTTGTGCTTCTTGTGAGCCAAACAAGTTTACTGCAAGTAACAGGGCACAGTTGTTACAACCTTTGGTTCTCACTGTTAACAGGACAAGCCAACGGACACAGGAGGGAAGGCATATGAGTTCAAACACAGGTTGCATTGTAGTCAGTGGCAAAACTCTCAAAGAGAACAACTAAATGGAAGCGGAGAACAGACAAAAGGTACATGGAGTGAGCAGACAAAAATAAGTGAAAAATGTGCATCGCTGAGAAACGAGAAGGACTTTTGAGAGAACAAAAAGCGAAAAGTGTAAGGAGTTTATATATATATATAAAAAAAGTAGAAGAATAGAAGGAAAAAGAAACTTTTATTAATGTGCTTTGGTTAGTTGCTCTAGACAGCATGCAAATGCATGAAGCAGGGGAAATAGAGGAATAATCTAATTACATTTCTAATGAGGGAGAAAACAAGCCTATACATGAGAAAAAATACAGGTGTTCAATTTCAGTGGGGCAAACTTTGTTAGAATTGAAAGTGTTGGGTAAAATTGAAAGAAATAGAATGACGAAGGGAAGGGGAAAGTGAGAGAAATTGCAAGGTGTTGAAAGTAAAATTCATGTCTGCCTCAGGGAATGTTGTGTACGCGTATGCTACCTACCCAGTAAATATACTATAAAGAAAAAGGGATGCCAATGTGAATGAAAAATGCTTTGTACGAAGTAATCAAGGTTAGGAAGGGACCAAATATGAGGGATAAATGTGGATTATGGAAGAGAGAGATGAGAAAATGTAGAGAAAATAGAGAGGAATTCAGCAAAAAGACTAAAAGCAAAGTAGCACAAGAGGAGAAAAGAGAAGCAATAGAAATGTGTTAGGGCAGGAAGGCCATCCAAGGAGATTATAGGCTAGGATATTGTAAATGTAAGATATTATTAACCAAAGAAATAGATATGGCTACAATATGAAATTAATTCCCTGCCTCAGTTTTCACAAAATAAAAATAAAGGACAAATGTTAAAAGCATACATAAAATTTCCCCAGGGAGGAAAAAGAAATATTAGAAATATTACAGGAAATCTCGGTCATGCCAGAACAGGTAATCAAAAGTAATGGTCAAAACCATATACACCAAGAATATATATAGAAAAAACCCTCAAACTACCTCTACTCAAGTATACTTTACAACTTTCTTTGTAAGAAAAAAAAAAAAGAAAAAAGAGGTTAGAGGAGAGAAGAATAAAAATTTCAACTCACAGCTCTTTTAAAGCATATCGATGACAAGCTAAAAGCTGTATTTAAAATACCCAGCCCACCAATTCTTCACTCTTCTGATAAAATAAATGTCTTTGGAAAAGAATACAATAAAACCACTCCTCAAAGCCTGTACATTTCACTCTCTTGTAATTCACATACCCATTGAGGACATAATCTGCTACCACTGAAGCCAATGGAAGTATGTAGTGCTGATTTCATATGGCATGAATCAGGTCCCAGCTAACAGAACAGTTTACATGCCTGTGCTGGAGAGATGATTTGGACCTTCATGGTCCTGTGTGCTGAGAGTGCCTCCACCACCAAATTCATACATGTTCATCACTGTTCCGTGTCTGTCTTCCCAGGTGGAAAATGGGACATGAGACTGGTCCTGAAGTGTTTTGAGACCAGTCAGTGAAAACTTTTGGATTTACACATACAAAGACCACTTGAAAAGCTGCTTGCTGGGACATATAGAGGAAGAAATTACTGCTAAGCACCTCTTCATTCCTCTGCTTTGGCTGCCCATCCTGTATAAAACAATAGGGCAGAACAGCAGTTGCATCTGTGCTCCTATGCTTTTCCAGTGATTCATGTCCCCTTGTAAGTACCAAAGTGCAGGTCAACAGGAGGGAAAAGTGCTATTTCTATCCTAAAGCTGCTCTTTTAATTCCTCCTCTACTGTCAGACGTGTAATTACATGCTGCCACTTCCTTAGGGAAGATTGCAAGCACAGTGTCTTCAAGCAGTGCTGGGCAAGATATCTAAGACCCATCAGCATAGATGAATGCTTAGCTTAGAAGAATCAACCTTAAGGAGTCACATATTTGACACTCCATCTGAGGTCAGTAGTTCAAAAGATACAGGGAGCTTTTTTTAGCCCTTTTTTAAATGTTCAGCAGCAGCAGGGCATCTTCTAACAAAATTACAGCTGGGTGAGCTGAATCCTGCTCCGAGTTGATTTGGAATTCCCTTGACTTTTGCATGCATGTAGAGCTGCCAACTTGCAGCAGCAAGGAAGGTATTTTCCTCAGCCTGTCACACTGATACAGGCATCTGATGGTTACCTTTCTTTCCCTTTCTTTCTTTTTCTTTAAAAGCTCTTAAAACCCATTTTGGTAGTCTGTAAATGCTCGTGAATATCTTAGTCACACAGTAGTCCTCTCTCTTAGTTCCTTGGACAAGACGCCAGCCGTAATGTTGCGGAAGCACAGGACTGTAGTTTTTGCTTGGTTTTATCTTAAGTATAAATGGTGTCTCACATCTTGCTGGAAGGGAGAAAACATTTGTGGAAATGGGACATGGACAGCAGCGGGGATATCACTTCTTTGAGTATATTGACTTCAAATTTCTACTGAATCCAGAGGAACGTCTTTCCTCCATCTTCTGTGTATCAAAAAGTGATCTCTGATCCTTCTAAGAATTCAACCCACAGAGTTTCTGTGGATATTTTCAGAGGTTTGAATCTCAGTTGGTGAATCAACACTGGCTATACAGAAGTTAGACTTACTTACACCAGATGTGAAATATTAAGAAGCAAATCAGGAAACCAGAAGCAGAATCCAGACTCCCTTGTATCACATTCCCACATGTATCTTGAAGGCCCTTAGCCTTCCAAGTGCTCAGTTATATTGATTAGACCTTCTGGTGTATTAATTTAATTATGTGTCCTATATTTGAGACTATATTTAAGCTGTACTGTATCAGTAGAGAAATTCCAACTTCACAGTAGGAAGGAGCTGTACAAATGAACCAGTCCTCAGTTCAAGCATAACAGCCAGAAGAAAGTGTCACTCTAGAAATAAGTGACATTTTCAGTTTGTTTTACAAACAGCCAAACATCCAAGCTTTTGTAGCAGAAGCTTCATTACAAGAACCTTTCGAAACATAAACTGAGGATATAACTCTCTAAGTGCTCAACACAAAACACACTAGTAGATGGCAGAAAAAGCGTATTTGAGCTGCATTCAAAAGACAAGTAAAGAAGGTACAAGCAATTGATAGAGAAAAGGGCCATGGTGTAGAAGAATGTTATTGAACACGCTACACTGCTTGGGAGGAATCCAGATCAGCATCTGAGCAGATGCATATTCTGGACAATCTGTTGAAGATTAATGAAGGAAAAGGGGAGGCCAGTTGCAATCATCTCAGCTCAGTGCATAGCATAAATCAGGTTTTCATCATCTTTTGCAAAGAGTCTCTGTGCAAAACACAGGTGGCAACTAGGGCACTGTGGAAGCTCATCTTCAGTAAGCAGGCACATTGTTCTACTCTCTCTTTATGAAGAGTTAACTACAAACAAAAAGATATAATCATATGGTACTGAACAAAAAAACTGAGGAAATTTTTGGAAAATATTGCCTAAATATTAGAGCAACTGACTGAGGTCATTCATCAGCTCAGGAGGTCAGCATTTGCATGGGCAGCAGTCAAGCCATTTAGACATCTTCAGTGTAAGTGTCCATTCCTGACATCCAGGGTTTCCTTCATTTTTACAGGAGAAAAAAAGACACTCCAAGGATGGGTTTCTCTGACCTATTCTAGTTCTGTACACTAGGATGGGTTCAACTGTACCTAGAAATGCCCATTTCTCTCTTTTGACCGTAAAGGGGGCTTATAGTAACACTGACTCAGATGTAGATGACTGCATGCAAATATCACATTTAGTCAGATGACTCCCCCTTCTTCTAATAGTATGAAAAGCTTGCATTGGGCATTACATTTTTGATATTAAGCTTTGGAACTGAATTTAGAGATATTTGGGATGGAAAAGGCTGGCTCAGTTTCTTTGCTTATCTGGAAGGCTTGGTGGTTCCCTTTACACTGAGCTATGGAGAGTGATCCAGAGATCCTCAAGCTATCAGCAACCCATGTGTGTGAATACGTTCCCACAGCAAAGCTTCTTGCTTAGCAGCACATCTTCAGAAGTGATGTAATCACGTTGTCAGAGCCAAAGAACAATATGAACAGGAAAATACTGTTTTCAAAACATGTTTCATAGCGCAGCAGCATGCTTCCTAGTGTGTTGGATTTCAGGACATGAAGAGCCAATCTGAATTTCTCTGCGCGCATGGTGCAAAATATACTGTCCTTCATTTGTTACTGTAATGATCTCAATATGATCTCCAGTTCCTTATTTTCTTCAGTAGTGTCTTGGTCAACAAGGATAGAGGGAAAAGTATGGATTATATAGTATATTCTAGGGTTTTTTCCTACAACTAAATGAGATATTTTAGCTGTACTTTTTAGTGGCTGAAAACTGGAATAGGAAAAAAAGAAAATATGTCAGGATTAAGTTTAATTTACCAAACTGTTCAGCTGAATTGAATGAAAACAAACATAATTTCTTAATAAAAAAAAGGAAGAGTCTGCTTTAATTTAAGGTTTTAAATTAAAAAAAAAGTTTTCTGTTCCTAGATTTACATTGCAATTTGTAGATTTTTAAAAAAATAAAAAGCAAGCTAAATATTTTCAAAAGTAAATATTTAATCTGAAGTAACATCTTTTCGAATTATTTTAATTTCAGATTGACACAATTACATTGTTAATACTACTAGCCATGGTCAAGAATGAACAATGATTGTGGTTATCTTCATATAGGTTGAAGTGTCAGAGGCATCATAATGGAGAAGGGGAAGGTTTATGAACTTCTTTCTGTAGCTTAGTCTAACACAAACCCTCAAACAAAATTCTCTCATGGTAGCGTTCTAATCCAATATTCCATCTGTAGAGGTTCATACACATCTTTTGATTGCAGAGTGTTTTTATAACATTACAGCAACCCACATGGCCTCAATTGTGACTGTCAGACTCAATAGCACCTGCCACTGTACTATTAATCCTCATGTAGCCCTTGTTGAATTGGATGTGTGGTGACCTAGCACAGGCTGTAGACAGTCAAGACTACTTTTCAAGAAATATTTGCTTTACTGAAGCTCCCCGTGCAATGTATGCCATGCCATACCTAGTGTTATGTGCGCACATTCCAAAGCACTTGTCTTGGCAAAGAAAAAAGCAGATGCTAATACTGGTGTTTGAGTCATACGATGTATGAGGAAAGGCTGAAAGAATGTTTTTTTTTCCCAGACTTGAAAGAGAAGGTTAAGGGGAGATGGTATTGCCACCTTCAACTATCAAGTGGAAGGGTATTGAAAAGGTGGAGTCAAACTCTTCTTGGAGTTGCAGTGATAACACAAGGGGCAAGACACATGCAAGTTGGAACATGGGAAATTTTGTTTAGAATCATGGAATGGTTTAGGTTGGAAGGGACCTTAAAGATCTTCTAGTTCCAACCCCCTTGCCATGGGCAAGGACACCTCCCACTAGACCAGACTGCTCAAGGCCTCATCCAACCTGGCCTTGAACACCTCCAGGGATGGGGTTTCCACAGCTTCCCTGGGCAACCTGTTCCAGTGCCTCACTAGCCTCAGAGTGAAAAATTTCTTCCTAATATCTAATCTATATCTCCCCTCTTCCACTTTGAAGTCATTACCCCTCGTCCTATCACTACAGGCCCTTGTAAAAAGTCCCTCTCCTGCTTTCTTGTAGACCCCTTTCAGATACTGAAACGCCGCTATAAGTTCTTCCTGGAGCCTTCTCTTCTCCAGGCTGAACAACCCCAAATCTCTCAGCCTGTCCTCAAAGGAGAGGTGCGCCAACCCTCTGATCATCTTTGTGGCCCTCCTCTGGACTCACTCCAACAGGTCCATGTCCTTCTTATGTTGGGGCCTCCAGAGCTGGACACAGTACTTTAAGTGGGGTCTCACGAGAGCGGAGTAGAGGGGCAGAATCACCTCCCTTGACCTGCTGGCCACGCTGCTTTTGATGTAGACCAGGATGGTGTTGGCATTCTGGGCTGTGAGTGCNCATCTGTTGCTCTCCCCTCATCCACCAACACTGTAACCTTGTCGTAGAAGGCCACTGAGTTTGTCAGGCACGATACGCCCTCAGTGAAACCATCTACTTTAGCAGAGTTTCCAGGAGGATCTGCTCCATGATCTTGCTGGGCATAGAGGTGAGACTGACTGGCCAGGAGTTCTTGTAGCTATTAGGAAAAAATATTTTTTCAACACAAAGGTGGTCAAATGTTGTACCAATTTGCTCAGCAGAGATGCTGGGAAATCTCCATCCTTGGATATATTCAAAATGCAGCCTGGACAAGACCATGAGCAAACTCATTTAAGAAGACCCTATTTTGAGAATGAAGTTAGACGCGGTGACCTACAGAGGTCCCTTCCAAACTCAAGTCTCCTGTGATTTCCTTTGGTCAACAGAAGTGTGTTGCTGCTCAGGGGCACTCTTCATGCAAATTAAGTGCCTTGTTTCCAGAATCAAAACATTGTGTTCTCATCAACCAGCTGTCACCTCTTGAGCTGTGTCAGAATGCCCTATGGGTAATAGCAGGGTTGTCTGTGAGCCTCTTTCTCTGGTCTTGCATCTACCAGAGCCACAGTATTCCTCCAGAAACCTGCAGCTGTCTCACATGGTGTATATATATATACATATACACACTAAAGCCATATCCAAAACATAGTTCATCTGCAGACATGGAGCCTACACACACACCTTCACGACTTGGGCAGTCCCTTACGACGTGTATGCACAAAACTTGTCAGAAGAGGACTCTGAACCTAGACAAGGACCTTTAGGTGCTACAATCAGGGCTAAAAGTAGAATCATAATCTCATTTTTCCAACATTCAGACTCTCTGTTCTTAGAATATTACTTCTGCCCGTGTCTTGGAGGCTGAACTGCAACATTTGCAATACACTGCTTTTGCTTTTTCATTTGCCATATGGCCTGAAGTTCCCTAGACCTGAATCCTCAAGAAACAACACTCTGTTCTCTCTCTGCACTCAAAAGGTATTTTTGTTTGAAATGGGCAGGATTTGTTACAATTAAGATCATGATGGAATAAAACTGATAGTGTTGCTAAACAGGAAGTTCACATAATCATAATTTTTAGATCTGTGATATCTTTATATTTGGGGAGCCCAAAATGATCATATTGGAACTAGTCTACAAAAAAGTCTTCAGACTCAGTTTACGATCATCTAAATCTTGCCTTGTTGCTTGGGCTGAAACCAGGTGTTCACAAACATTCTGATACGGATGGGTACAGGCACCTTAGAATACTTTTTACAACACAATAGAATGTTTAGAGAGAAGCTGCCTAAACTAGCAATGAGAAAATCCGTATATCTCTCTTCACTATGTTTTGGGTTTGTTTTTCTGATGACGAAGGTGAACTACTGCATATATCTAAAAATCTGCCTGTTTAGGCCATACAAATATGACAGGCAAGGACATGCCTGAGAATCACTTTGGGGTTTAGCCACTGATATTGTCAAATGTTGTATAATTGTGCATTTTAGCAGTGTCAGAAACATATGTCCTGATAAGATTTAGATGATGCAAGTACAAGGTGGACACAGGAAAGGATCTGTGAATATCTATAGATGTGTAGTGAGACTCCTTCAGGTACAATTCATTACTAAGAGGTAAAAAAAGAATGTCTTTCTCAGGTAAAGTTTTGTCAGCTCACAGTGGAGAACAATCGGAAGGTAGACCTAAAAAAAGTTATACAGCGGGCTTCGCAGCCATAAGATTACATTTAAATAAGAAAAAGGGTACTATTTGTCTTCTGATTTCTGAGAGTGTAGAGTTCACTTGGTTCATAATTTCAAGCTTTTCTGTACACCTGTGACCAAATAAATTTAATTTTCTTAAATAAAAAGAAAGCTGAGAATTTCACTTAACCACACCATTTTGCAAGCTAGATATGGAACACATAATGCTTTCCTTCTTTTAAGTATTTTCATAGGCTTTTACAGGACAGTCCTGATTCTTAGCGCAATCTCTTGTAGTTTTTGACTGTACTATTGACTGTAACTGACGGAGACCACCTTACATCTGATCCCCAATCTCATCTTCAAAGCAAGCTTTTTTGTTTAATCTTGCCTTGGTGATTTTCTGACTGACCATTTCTAGTCTGATGACATGTACTTTAACTGCACACGTTCTTTCTCTTCAGGATGAATTATTCATCATTTGGACACACTCCAAAATGCATAGACACCTTTTAAAGACCAAAGATAGTTCATACCATTAAAGGTAACCATCTCTGGGAAACATGATTTCCTTTTCTGACCCTGCCTTCTGCTCTCCTGCAGAAAATGCTTTCAGCTTTCAGTCTTTTCCCTAAATATGGTCTTCATTCTTCATGAAATTACCCAGTCATTGCTCCCCACAAGCATGTGGTCCCACGTTGGTCTGGAACATATAGAGGGTTATTGTATTACATGGTTATTTGTGACCTGTAAAATTGATACCAAGTTTATTATAGTGCAGCTGACTTGGTTTCAGATTTCAGATGTTATTAATCATAATAGCAAAGAGTGTAACAGCAGGAGCATGTCTGATGGAGGAGACTTCAGACTGAGATTCATTCTACGTGTAGGTTGAAAACCAGTTAAAACTATCTGTATTTTAAGCTGAATTCCTTACTTGTGAGATCTCTAGTTCCTTACTTTTGCTTTCCAGGCTTCAGGAGACTTCCGTCCTTGGAAGTTTAGCATTGCTTTTATCTGGGAAAAAAATAAAAATAAAAAGGTAAATAAAGCTCAAGATAGACAGACAAGCAGAAATCCCAGTTCAGGACTTCCTGATTTGCACTAATTGTTGAAATAGCTTTGCAAAATGCAGATTTATGAAATACTAAAGGATAGATTCTGATAAAATTACCATGGGGTAAACTGGAATTATTCCCATGACATGAACAAACCTATGTATATGAAAACAAAATCAGAGTTTAGGTGAAATCTGTTGCCTAGAGATAGTTGATTTCCATCTCACTGAAAGTCATTTGTATAAATCTAACACTTGAGCAGGAAAAGCCCAAGACACACAAAGAGAGGGACCCCTCTTAGTTCCTCTTCCAACACAGTTATAGAAGCAGTTAGAAAAAAACAAAATTAAAAAGTATACTACAACAAGCAGTGCTTTTTCTTATAAGTAAAATATATATTCCTATGACTCCTGGGTAAATTCACTGGGTATGAAGTGTTTAAGGAGCTGTGGGTCACACAAGAGCCCCATTAATGCCATGTTGTGGGGCAACAACTGTACTATCGCTGCAACAGCACTGAGGTGCAACAGTGAAACTCCTTGCTGCATAATGACACTGAGGCCAGCAGCCAGGGAAACTCACCAGACAGTTAGATAGGTAGCTCCAGCTTCTAGTTACAAGACTAAAGACTAAGATTTTGAAGAGACAAACTTTTATGCCTCAAAAGCACAGGCTAGCAGAAAGCCAGAGAAACTTTCCCAGTGGGCAGATACCTTTAAAGCCGCTTTCTTGGCCCTTGGTTTGAAATATGCAATACTCGCCATGTCATTCCCAGGATCTTTGCAGAGACAAAACACAGCATACTCATTTCTATGCGGCTATGCCTTCATTTAGTTAGTGTCACTATAAGGGACTTCTGCGTGCTACGGAGAGGACCAGGTGGTCTGCCACATAAAAGGTTTGGTGCTTTAAACTCATGCTTAATTTCAAACTTGGGATTTGTCTTATTGAAGGCAGGAGGCAGCCTTTTACAGAGTACCGAAACACTTTATTGAAAAGACCTGAGTTTTGCAGCCTACCTGCAAATACAAACATTAGGCAAGATTTATGGAGTGAGTCATTAAAAATTATTTGCCCAAATGTCTTCAAGAGCTCAAAGACAATGTGTTGACACTACAAACACAGGAGTGAAGGAGAACAAAACACAACCATTTATACTGTGTTTCTTTACTCTGACATATCCTCCAGACTGCAGAAGCTCTTAGAAACTGCCAATTTATTTTAGGGGTGTGCAGGGATATTCAGCAGTGATAGCAAATAATTTTGCATAAAGCTTAAAATTCTAGTACATACAGTAAGACGAAATCCCCAGAGTACCTCTCAGCTTTGAACAGTGCTGCTTAGGAAAAGAAGTGATTGTATATGCAAGAGAAAATCAGAAATAAAACCCATCTACGCTGAAAAATGGAATACCAAATGGGGAGATAAATACTATGCTGCTTCAAAGTAAGTCTTGCCTCACAAATCCTATAATCACTGTGAGAAAAAGGGATTATGTAAATATATTTGGTGATTAGCAAAATTACATATTCAAAATTATTTAATTTCATTATCCACTGAAAGTTACACAAATAAATACTTACTGTACCTGCATTTTTCCCATCTGCCTCTGTCATTTCTGACAATTATTATCTACAAGCTAGACAATGTATGACCCAGGTGATGAGCTAGATTTTGTTTAACAAACATTTATCATGTACATACCCTGCATTATTTCAGAGCGAAAAGGACGGGCTGATGGTTAAAGTGTATGAATGAAAATCAAGAGATCTTTGCACTGCCTTCACTTTCTTGTCACAGAAGACAATTATTTTTATGTCTCATTTTTGAGGTATGCAAAATGTGCTGACTGTCTGGCCACAGGTCTCCTTGGTCAAAATGTACTGTGTCATACATGGCAGTAGGACACCAGTAAGAGGTAGGAGCAGAGAGAGAAGAGGAGGAAGGCTGTGAAGTATGGCAGTAATGGCCGTTGTTACATGCATAGCCAGGTAGCCAAGGTCAGAAGGTAAAAGGGACCCCTTTGTACCGTTCCTCCATCCCAAGAAAAGGAAGGGGAGTCTAAATATTGAAATGCATTGTCAGCCTCTGGTGGAGCTAAAGGGTGGAAATAAAAAAAGGAATGATAGATAGACCTAAACATCTTGGATTGCATGGGTTAATGTAGGTAAGATTCTTTTCTGTTAAGAAGGGAGTTCCAAATTAGATAAAATAGTATAGTAGTATAACTGTGTATAAAAATCCAGGTCAGATAACTCTGTCCAGAAATGTATAGGTTGAGTGATGACTCAGGCAATAACCTCCAGTATTCAGATGAAAATTACATGTAATGCTAAGATGAAGGAGACTTTATATGAGTCCTCTCTGAGAAGACAGAAGACAAAAGAAACTATTTGGAACCTATGACATGAGACACTATCTCAATTCACAACTGTATTTTTTTAAGGTGCAAAATAACAAAAACTACTCTCAGACATGATAGAGGGAACCAGAGCAGCTACCAAAGCAAGGCAAGGAATGGTGCAAGACAGAGCTTGCAGCAAAAAAGACAGCCTAAACCAGCAGGGAACAGTATGCAGCCAAGGGAGAGGGGCACCTAGGCCCTCACCAAATGACTAGCTCTCTTGAGATCTGGCCTTGCTGTCTGGAAAGCCTTAACAACCTCCAAGCACAGCTGAAAATGAAATGGGAAGGGAAAGTAATCCAGGGTTTAGCTGTTGCCTCTCCAGAGGAAAAGACATTAAAGTTATTATGGTTATAGCTTTACTTTAAACATTAACTATCATTATTGTGCTTACCCACCTGTTAGGGATGCATTGTCTCCCTTGATTACAGGCATTGTTCATTAGCCATTCTCTTTGGTTTTTTGTCTGAGTACTAGGGAATGTATTACAATAAACTGAGATTAGGTAAGGTCTTGGGCTAGGGATTTGCAAGTTAGGCTCTGAAATTTGAATCTCATCTTTGACACTGCCAAATAAGTCACACTGAAGGTTAAATGTGGGTGTCCAACACCTATGAAGTCTCATACCCAACAAAGTCTGAACGCTAATCTTTGCTGAACATGTCTTTATGACAGCTCCACAAGGCAGAAAAGCATAATGTTGTGGCGACAGGAGCATGGAGAGACAGGCAAACTCAGGGAGAGGTCATTGTGGTGCTGGCAAATCAAACAACACTGCCTTGTCTTCAGAAAGTACTCCCATCACTGAAACACCCTCCATCTCCAGCCAAAAATCCCATGAAAATAAATCACAGGGATAATCTAACAGAGAGGATATGGAACTTGAAGGAATTGTGACTGAGTTTTGATTCAGCCAGAGGATATCTGTGGTATTTTACACTGCACCTACTCCAGTGGCACTTCAGGTCATTGCCAAGAGAGATAGTCACCCTCTCCTCTCCTTTCTCCTCATGCCACACCATCAACCGTGCATTATGTCTCCTTCCCCATGTGAGATCAAATAAACTTTTGAGGATTTAGATAAACAAGGAGATTTCATGGAAATCTTTTTTGTTCTTTTGTTTGCATGTGTGGTAGGTTAGTTTTCTATAGATCAGCTGGACCAGCTGACTCACAGTTCAGTTTCAACTCTAGTACATGGGAAACAGTAGAAGTGCACTGCTGGGAACAAAAAGCAGAAGGAAACTCCACCTCAGGCTGCACCGACAAGTCATGTGAGTTTGAAATGTTCAAGTTACAGACCACATCTCTCCTACTACCATTTCTTCTCAGTAGGACAGAATTAGTATTTTTTTCCTTCTATATAAGGAGATGGTCAAAACACAACTCAATAACAATTATGGACCACTAAGCAGTGAAGTTAAAGGCAGGTAGAAAGTAAATAGTAGACAAATAGTACCCTTCCTTAAGGCCCTTCAGTTCAGCAGTGCTCGTTTGACTTTTTGACTTATGACTTCTCACAGATAAGTTATCAACAAAACTTTTTTTTTCCCTCCAGAATGGAGCTTGGAAAATAAGATTTCTCGTCTGTCAGCAGTATTGATATTTAGGGGGAGTTAAGAAAAAAGAGAGCAAGGAATTATCCTGAATCAAGATGAAAACTCTAACACAGCACAAGAGGTCTAAAAGAAACAAGTAAATGAACTTTGAAATTACTGCATCTCACTTGAGCTTAGTGTTGACAAACGGGATGTCTATCAGCTAGCCACCCTGAACTTTCTTTCGTCACCAGAGAGAAAGAGGCTGTCTAGAGGCTGTGTCAAGGTCAAACACTTGTCTTGAGAGGAAAAACTCATTTCATTGCATTGACTACCTCAAGTTTAGAAGTCTAAGTATCCAAGTCTAAATATTCAAGTTCAAACACTCATTTTTCTAATCAGTCACTAAATATTTAATGTGCATATTCTCAAATATAACACAAAACTAGCAAAACATTAACATTGATGACTAGATTTAATGTAAAAATTAAACAGAATGAAACGAGAGAAAAGAAACCAAGTCTTCTCCACCTCCAACACCATCAGGGACTACACTATAGTCAGTGTAATCTGAGTCTCTGACTCTTGCCACAGTTTTGCTTTCCCATCAGAACTAACACAGCAGCTTTTCTCACCAGGTTCAGGCCACTTTGCCTACAAGTATCCATCCAGAAAGCTTCTGCAATGACTATTCCCTAATTTACCATTTCCCCAGAGCACCAGCACATGAATGCCTTAGCTGAGGCATCATGCTGTCAGTTGCCCATCATCACTCCCAGTACCCCAAATAGTCTTTGTCCCTCTCCTGCTTTTTAGCACTCATTCAGAATTGAAAGTTTGGGAGAGAACTGTGGCCACCACACTTCAAAGGAACCATAGTGTCCGTTGTCCTCTGAAACTGCTATTGCTTGGGACAAGCTCACCTATAAATCCACTTCCTCCTTCTTCTGTAAATATCTCTGTAAGACCTTAGTTTGCTGTGGTGCCCACAAAATGTCAGCTATTATGTCACAATGTGTTTTCTATACAACTTGTTGTGTCCTGATCATGATGGTAAGTATTGTTTCAGTACTACTCGGTGCTGTTCGGTGTTTATGGGCACCTGCCCTTGTCTTATCCGTAGACTGGGGATAGGGACTGTGTTCTTTGTCCTCAGCTGCACCTCACCCTGGGCAGTGGAGTGGAAACACATAATAAACACACAATTCTGAGTTCCATTTCCTTCAAATAAAAATTTATAGGTCCTGATTCATCAGAGTCATGTGTCTTATGCTAATAAAACATCGCACCATTATGTTGTGTGGAAAGTTGGCATTTTGAATGAGCCACCATCTGGAATTTAATATTTATATATGGTCTATATTGATGCCTGAAGTTAATATTGCACCTACATTTCCATTCCTAAAGCTTATAAATTTACCTTTACAAATGAAATAATCTGTTCTCAAATAGCTGTCAAATGGCTTTCCAAACCTGAATGTAAACAGTTGTTACTTTTCAGGATGCAAAACCTGTGTTTTATTATTACAAGACTTTTGCACACCTTCTAAAATACTTCTGATGGCACAACAGAAGAAGATGGAGACTTGAAACTTGGACAGTGAAGCATGAATTGCAGCCATGGCTTCATGTAATCCCAAGGAAACCTATCTTAATTTGGCTGTTTCCTAGTGATTTAAAATGTCTTTTCCATATGCAGTGCTCTTCATATTTGACCTGTAAAGGACCTGCCAAAGCTCCACTGGCATAGAACATGTGTGGAAGTTGATTAGAAATTTCCACTAAATTGTCAATCCCTGTGCATTACTGGTATTTTGCAAAGAAAAAGAAATGAAAAAGAAGATCTTTTAAATATATATACTTGTGTGGAAAATGAATCTGAAATACCTACATACTTATGCATGTTTAAAGAGCTATTTACATACAAAACCACAAAGCCTCAAGAGGAAGTATTTCCATATTACATGTAAAAGAGACAGCTGCAATTTACAAAACTGCCACAATATGTATTGATGCAATGAGAATTAATTAAAGTGGAAAAGAATATTTCTCTCAAAAAATAAGTTTCTCCTTTAAAGTTCTCCATTCTCTTAAAGTAAGATTCTTATAGTTCATTTATCATTAAATAGCTTTTATAGCTTTCTTAATTACTTTGTATCATACCATATTTCATAGTTTTTCATTCTTATAATATCTAATCATGTAATTTGTATAATTCATAGTTTATAAAATTTTAAGGCCAGGAAGAATCAATAGCATAATTTAATCTGAACACTGCATAACCCACGCCATGGAACTTTGTCCAGTTGTTTCTGTAACAGGTCTTCTATAATTATTTTGATTAAACATTTCTGAAGTAACATCCCAGCTTGTTTTAAAGCAATCGTACTATGGAGAATCTACCAGATTATTTAGCAATCTCTTCTGATAGTCAAGGTGGTGTTCAAGTCTACATTAAGGCATTTAATTTTAGGTCTCCACTAGTGCACATCTGCACAAGGGAGGAATACAGTCATAAGAGCTCTAGTCATCACTAGGAGTAGACCCCTTTGAGTATAACTTGTTACTTCTTAAAGTGGACATCTATGTTTGATCAGTTAAATCACTCTCTTGTCCTTTGCTCGCATTTGCAACTGTCCTTTGAGAAGCCCTGTGTTACCAAGAACTTCTCAATAAGTCTGGCAGGTATGACACAGGATCTATAGGAGATCCATTATGTTTCAGTAGGAACAGCTATAAGCCAGGCAAGAAAATATCAAATGGTTCCAGACTATTCCATGAAGACAACTGAGTCAAGCCCAAGATCTCCACTGACCCTTATGGGAGTTCAGACACATAGTTCACATAAGCAGTCTAAAAGTCACTTGTTTTCATGTTGAGCTGAATTGCCCCCTAATTTCATTTATTCTTTAAAATGCAAGTTTTTCTCCATTGAAATTTATTTGGTTTTATCTTCCAACTATTAGCTTTTATTATGCTTCTTTCTCCACAAAATAGGTCACTAAATATAGCATTAGAAAAACTCTCCTTGAACGGATTAATATCAGGTCATCTCTTAGACCATAATTTCATTATCATTCTTTCCTTCAGCTGCCCTATCCCTTCCAACCAGCTGTTCTTGTATCCACACCAAATAAATAGTTCTGATGGGTGAATATAAGTTAAAAATTCAATACAGAACAGCACTCTATACTAGAGGAACTGCATCACTGGTCAAAGGAAGAGCTATGGATGTCATCTACCTGGATTTCTGTAAGGCCTTTGATGTGATGCCCACAACATTCTTACCTCTGAATTGGAGAGACACAGGTTTGATGGATGGCCTGTTAGATGGATAAGGACTTGGCTGAAAGGCCGCATCCAAAAAGTTACAGTCAATAGCTCAATGTCCAAGTGGAAAATAGTAATGAGCGGAGTCCCTCAAGGGTCTGTACTGGGTTGAATACTATTTAATGTCTTCATCAACAACATAGAAAGTGGAGTTGAGTGCACACTCAGCAAGTTTGCAGATGACACCAAGCTGAGTGGTACAGTGGATTCACTTGAGGGAAGGGATGCCATTTAGAGGGACCTTGACAGGCTTGAGGAGTGGGCCCATGCAAACTTCATGAAGTTCAACAAGGCCGAGTGCAAGGTACTGCACTTGGCCCAGGGCAATCCCTGGTATCGGTACAGGCTGAGAGATGAACGGATTGAGAGAAGCCCTGCAGAGAAGGGCCTGAGGATACTGGTGGATGAAAAAGTGGACATGAACTGGCAATGTGCACTTGTAACCCAGAAAGCCAACAGAAGCATGGCCAAGAGGTTGAAGGAGGTGATTCTCCTCCTCTACTCCAATCTTGTGAGACCCCGCCTGGACTACTGCATCCAGCTCTGGATCCTCCAACATAAGAAGGACATGGACCTGCTGGAGTGGGTCCAGAGGAGGGCTGGAACACGTTTCTTATAAGGAAAGGCTGAGAGAGTTGGAGTTGTTCAGCCTGGAGAAAAGAAGGTTCTAGTGAGACCTTATTGAAGCCTTTCAATACTTACACAGGGCTTATAAGAAAGATGGAGAGAGACTTTTTGCCAGGGCATGTAAGTGACAAGACAGGCTTTAAACTGAAAGAGGGTATGTTCAGATTGGACGTAAGGAAGAAATTTTTAAGATGAGGGTAGTGAGACACTGGAACAGGTTTCCCAGAGAAGTAGATGTCCCATTATTGGAAGTGTTCAAGGTCAGGCTGGATGGAGCTTCAAACATCCTGATGTAGTGGAAGGTGTCCCTGTCTATGGCAGGGGGGTTGAACTAGATAATTTTTAAAGGTCCCTTCCAACCCAAACCATTCCATGATTCTATGGTAATGGCTAGAAATGAGAATGGGCTTTTTTCAGATGACAGTTTATTCTTTGTTAAGTGAGTTTATTTGACAAGAATGTATATTATAATCCTTAACAACAAACGGGAATGTAGAAAATACTTACCGTGTAAGTGAGGGACAGGCCTATAGAAGGGAGAAGACTTCTAGCTTTCTTCAGAAAAATCTAATCTGATTTATTTGCTTACAAGCATGGCAAAAAATGTCTATAATGAAAGCCAAATTCTGCCCTCAGATGGCCAACCATAAATGCCATTAGCACATTAAAGAAATTTCAATGTGAATTAAACTTTAAACCATGAAATATTGGGAGTAGGAAGAAGAATAGTTATTTTGTTTTCTATAGTACTTTTATATTTTACTGCCCTCCTGATCCCTTCTATCCATGCTTTGTCTGGTTCTCATCAGTACAATTTTCATAAATAAAGTTTTGAAAGTTCAAATACCGAATTTTTCACTTTTTATTTTACTTTTTATATTTCTCATCTCTTTGTCTCCCTTCTCACCTTGCAAGATGTCCATAGTATTTATGAGACGTCCAGTTAATCAAATACAATATCTCACATACAAAAAGACTCTGTCCATTACAAGCCAGTAACTGGTTACCTAGAATGTATCATCAATTAACTCAAGTGACTAGATGATATGTATGACTGTCCATTGAAAAGAAAAGGAATATAAACTCCCTGTTTTAAGCACCAAGAATGAAATTACGGTGGATGCATGAAGAACTTGAAATTAAGTAAGTGATAAAAATCATACCCATAGTGGTATTTGTGCATTTTGCGAGGCAGATGTCAAGATGACTTCTCTTTCTGTGCAAGGGTCCAACAGTGTACAATGAGCAATCAGAATCAAAGGAAAACCGAACCCCACCTTGACCATGTCCTCTGAATGACTAGAATGCTACATTCACACAGGTGCCTGTTATGGCTTTAAAATTTTTAAAAGTTAATCATTTGCAGTCACCCAAAAGACAACTTCTGACACTTGAAAAGTCCTGACATGCTGACACCAAACTCTGAAGAATGGAAAACCACAAACTAACAGAAGTCCAGCAATATGTTTCAGCTGGCAAGACCAAAAAATTTGGAAATGCTGAGAGAGCTGATGGAGAGAGAGGAGACTATCAGTTCCACAGCCTAGGTTCCCACAGGGCAATTCACGGAATGGAGATGAGTATGTGATCACGGCATGGCATGTGCCTAAGGTGAAGAAAGTCCTCACTTTGTGTAAATACTATAATATAAATTGGTGTAAGTACTGGAATCTGATATAGCCCCTTAATGCCTGTGCACCTTGAGACAACAAACTACGAAACTATTCCTGGTCTAGCTTTCAATTTTACCCACAAGCAAATGTGTATCTTGCACAATGATATTGCGTAACACAGAGACAGACAACACATGCACACCTGAAACAGCATCACTGTCATCCCATATGTAGAGCTGAAACAAAGCAAATTTAGTAGTTCTCAGACTAGATTTCAGAGGGAAAACAGTAACTCCATGCCATAGGCACTTTTTATACTCTTTATCCTTTAACAAGGCCTGGGTTTATTTGATGGCTAACATGATAGTAATTGTTTGATTCTCCTGCAAGAAAAATACCATAAATAAAGTTTGACGTTCAGTAAAATGTGAGTAAAAATCACCTTATAAGCATAATTTGAATCCTAAGGAAATTTCCTGTTTCGTGACATTACAGACAAAAATATAACTGTAATGAGAATGCCCTTGAGAATACATAAAAAATTGGCAACTTCTGAAATGAAGTGTGAAATAATTTAAGAAAACAGATGTGTCTTTTTCTCATGCACTGAATGATACTGGAATGTCATCAAGCTGTGGACTGATAATTAGCTTAGTATAGAATTATAATATTTTAATACATACATAAACAGGTGAGCTGAAGAGCAAAATACACATGCTGAGCAACAGTCTGCCTTAACTCTGCTAGTTTTTCTTCACTTCTTTAGAAAGAAAGACATGTGCACGGTCTTTTTGATTCAGTGATCCAAAACTACCTCTCTTCAATGTGCCTGTTTCATCCTCCTGCACGTTCACTTTGAAGCAGCTGCACATGGAATGACTGACTCGTTAAGGAGAAATACCATGATGAAGCCCAGTTTCCAAACCATTACTCTTCAAACAATGATTTTGGTCTTACTCTTTTCTCATCCACTCAGATTTCCACTCATATTTCACAAACTCCTCTTGATTCTATTTCTTAGTATAAATCAGATGTTCTCCAACTATTTTCCAGTATATACAATTCAGTAGAAAGACTGTCCGGCAGAAAGCTCGCTCCCTGCCCTATTCACAGGAGGTGTCTTCTCACCCTGTCTTCCCATGTGATTCATATTATAGTAACTACAGAATTTGCAGCCACCCAGAAATATTGTTCATTGAGCCTTCAATGCCTTTTATATCTGTCTAGATTTGATTCAAAGGCTGCAAACAAGGAGAAACATTAGATTATGGCCAGACAGTTTCAAGAGATTGAGTTAATGTTATTTTAGTAAATTATTGCCCCTCAAATTGAGACAGTGTAATTGACTTTGAGTATTCTCTAAATGCTTGGCTTCATTTAAAACACTTTAGTAGTTCTCTGGGTCTCTATGAGTGGTGATTCAAATCAAACTCTTCAACGTTGGATTGCATCAAACTAGGAAAGCAGGCATAGATGGATACTACTGTAAGTTTTTCTCTCTGTTTTTTCCACCTTTAGCCATGCCCATGCCTAACCCCTGCTAGTCCACGCCTCTCTGAACATCCCAGTAAAAGATCAGAGTAGATCTGGTCTGTTTACTTTAAAATTTGAACACCAAAATTCTTTTTGTGTGTAAAGACCAAAGTCATATTAAAAAATCTACCCCCTCTCTATACCAATATGTACAAATTTGGTTTTAGGGGCACAGTTTCAACCTGAAGAAATTTTTTTTTTTCCCCTAGGACTCAATAAAGTTTGGAATCTCTTCCCCAGGGCATTAAAGCAAGCTTGTCTTCTTTGAAAACCTTACAACCAGATTCAACTTCCCAGATGACAGTTATTTTCATTATCTTCAAGTGCAGAACTGAATTAAAATAACTGCTGTGCTGGGAGTCCCTGATGTGTGCTTCATCTGATTTGGAAGTGTTTGGCATCTCTAGAAAACTCGAGGAGACTAAAATCTTTGCAAAATAAATAAATAAATAGATAAATAAATAGATAAAATGTTCTAAAAATAAAGTTATATAAGAATGAAATTAGAACTTGCCACAGCTCCTAAAAATAAAAAGTCACTAATAAATGTGAAAACCTTACTCAAGAGATGATGTACAGCCTGTTGTATCCTACAGGCACTTCTGAGACTCTATGCTGTGCCCCAGAGGAACCCGGCGTTGTCTGGGCACAAGTCTTTCACACATTTTCATCTCACTACCATGGCCCATCTCCCACCCCAGAACCCAACACGTCAGACCTGGCTGCTTGGTCAAGCTGTGGTGTGTCAGCTGGAGCCTCCCCACATGCTCTGGCGAAGTTAATGCCATTCTACAGCCCAAGAGGCAGGATCTCAGATACTGGACCAGAAGCTACTGAGAATGCTGCTTCTTCATGAGGGTTAGAAGTGGTCAAGAGAGAGCAAAGGTCCATTCTGGCCTAGTGTCTTGTCTAAAACAGTAGCCAGATATGGGTGCACAGGCAATAGTTTAAAAACAAGGCAAACAGGGCAATACCTCCACAAAAAATAGCTTCCCAGTCTCCACCAATTTTCGTCTCAAGAGTTTTCAAAACAGAGCCAGTGCCTTCGGTTTCCTTGGCCTTCAGTTAATTGTTTAATCCTATTTTGAACTCATTAAATCTTGCAGCATCCATGAATCCTTTGACAAGGAGTTCCACAGCTTAACTACATGTTATGTGAAGAGCCAACTCCATTTGATGATTTTGTCTGCAGGTTTCCTTTTGATGCCCCCTAAATCTCATATTGGAAAAGAAAATGATCACACACTCTGTTTATCTTTTTCATACCACTCATATTTTTGTAGATCTCTAAAAAAACTCTTCTTATATGTCTCTTTTCCTAGGTGGATGAGAATTAGTCCTTGTCTCATTTTGAGCCAATATACATATCTCTGTCTTCCAGACAGACACTAACTCTGCTAGTACATTGTAATAGAACCCTTAGTGCCTCATGTGGAGCTGGAGACCACACTGGCAGCTAGATATGCCAAAGCAAAGTCTTTCAGCACCAGCAAGAGGTTCAGCATTCCTGCACTTGTGTTGTTTTGCGTGTCCAGCCTAACAGGAGCATTAAGCGTTGATAACTGCCTCTATACCAAGTCTAGTCATTACCTTCAGAAGGTCCAGAAGTGACTTTGTTGATGGAGCCTTCTGTGTCTACCTTCCACAGCTTACAAGCTTTCAAGTCCACCTCCGTAAACATATTTACAACTGAGGCAGTTTCTCCCTGGCTATTTCTCTGATTCTGTTTCATGAAGCCTCCCGAGACCCAAAGGCCTTGTGTCCAGCAGAGATCAGGTTGTTTGAACACCGGATCCATGTCTGATCTCAGTGCTGCAGAGCTGTAGATGGGCTGCATACACAAGACATTCAGTGCTGAGCACCAATATCATGGACACCTGTCTCTCCCCACAAATCTCAGTAGGACAAGGCTCTCCAAAGCTCCTGAGTTCATGCTTCTTGCTGACGCTAGTTCATTTAATGCTCCTTGACTTGTCCATTCCCCAGGTGCAAAAGAAAGAGCAGCATCTTTTCCAGATCTAATACACAGCATGCCCACAGCCTTTTCATTCATCCTTCTAGCCTCTGTCATCATTTCTCCTGCAGGCTGATGCCTCTTTCACAGTGAGCATGCTATCTCTTGTCTCAGCCCGAGAGGGTTAACCAAAGCTTATTGAAAGTGTCTAATATTGTAAAGAGGCTCCTGAAATCTGAATTCATGTTTATTCAGAACCTCTTCAAATGCGAATCACTTATGTAAAGCCCGGCAGCCCTCAGACTCAATTCGGATTACTTGAATTACCTGAAATTACTTGAACAGAATAAAGCTCCCTCTTTTCAAGCTTCTTAAGATCAAAGCGTCAGTCTTCACCCTTTGCAGCTTGTCACTTTAAAACCCTGAAGTAACAATCAAAGGGCACCTTTTCCCAAGCACTTCTATTATATCCAGACTATATAACTGTGCCGAAACAGAAATAGGTGTGGAAAGATATTTGCTTTTTTGTTATATTTCATTAGATGTCTTTAACTTCTAAGAATACGAGTCAAGTTTCCCAAAAAGTAATTCTCCCTCTCTCTTCAAAGAGTTCCATTTTCACATGTCCAAACAGACATTTCCTCCAAAGCTGCAAAACCAGCCTTAAAAACTCTGCATTCTGCAACTCATCCCAATTGTGGAGGTCAAAAATGGAGGCAACTCAAAATCAGAAGTCTGTTTAATGCATGTTAAGGGTTATCAAACATTAGAACAGGTGGCCTAGGGAAGTGGGGGAATCGCCATCCCTGGAGGTATTTAAAAAGATGGGTAGACGTGGTGCTTAGGGACATGGTCTAGCGGTGGGTTTTGGCAGTGTTACATTGATGGTTGGACTCAATGATCTTAAAGGTCCCTTCCAACCTAGACAATTCTATAATTCTATGGTTCTATGTTTATTTTTTGTTGTGACCCTACAAAGTAGTGATCTCTCTTGTTCTTCCAATGTAGCACACCAGTCTCTTTCTGTTGGACAGTAACGCTTTGTAATCTTGACCCTCAGGTCTCTTT
This sequence comes from Burhinus bistriatus, assembly GCA_013397275.1. NCBI lineage: Eukaryota > Metazoa > Chordata > Aves > Charadriiformes > Burhinidae > Burhinus > Burhinus bistriatus. The sequence goes on from VYXH01006064.1 coordinate 118,796, forward strand.
CCCTCCCTTTCTCCTCTCTCTCCCCACAAGTACTTGACTACAGTTCTCATTTTCCTCCTGCAAAACAACTCTTAACTGAAAACAAACAGCTTTGTGCAGCAGGTAGGGTTGGCAGCAGTTACTTCTAGGTTTGAATTTACTATTGTCTGATAAAAATGGAGAAAAATGCCTATTGCCTGCTCTGACAAGCTGGGAACAGTAAGACAGTGTAAGCCTTTATGTCAGAGTTCATAAAATCCATTCAAAATTGGAGTCCGGATTTTTTACGATAGGTGTTGGTGTCCTCTGAAACTCCGTTTGTGCGATCAGATAGATTTGGTACAGCAGAAAGGATCAGACGACACTGGTCACTGGGACAGAGGAGCAGGAGATAGCAGTTCCAGGCAGAGGCCACACTTCTAATACAAGAATCATAGTGACAAAATGAAGGAAGAGTTTCAGATTTTTGCACTGTCATTCTTTCTATAGCATAAACCTTTACCTTTGAATTGGATGACTTATAAGGACAAAATAAATTACAATAATATATGCTGAGGACCAAGAGAGTATGTGGTGAGATCAGGAGAAACGCAAAACAACATCCTATTGGCTTTTGGTTTTGTTTATGTCCTTTTTAAAAATAAGATAAGGAATGTAATTCACGTATTAGGGAGTGAAAAACCTGGTCTAAAATTCATCAGCTCCCTCATGTTGTGAATGCTGTAAAACAACTGAAATGCAGATTGCCTTTCAGTCCATTCTGCCTTATTACACTGGGCATATTTATATCATTTTAGACTTGTTAGATAGATTTCATCTCCAGGAGGATAAATATACTCTGTTAGATAATGGTAGTAATCATTATGAACACCAATGCCCCAGTATGGTTGCATATGTAAGCACCTAGCATTTAAGGAGCACTAATTAAAGCTGAACGTTCTCTCTACTTTTATTTTCCCCACTTGTGTATGTACATTACAACACAGCCACTAATTATGTGACATACAGTATATTAACCACAAAATACAATAAAATCAATGCAGACTATTTTCCCTCACATTTAAAGACATGGGGCAATTTTGTAAGCGTCTTTCAGGCAAATCTCAGGGCATTTCTGGAATTTATTCACCTGAAACCCTGTACAAAAGCTACTGACAGAGAGCCTGGGGTATTTCTTATCAGTGGTCCCACAGGGCTCCATTCTCCATCTGTTCTGCATGTCTCTACATACTCCCCCCACCTCCTGCTGCCAGGCACTCCCTCTGCCTTGGGCCAGTCACAGAATTGAGTATGGACCTCAACTTCTCTTCTGCTTACACTGCTAGGTAAAAAACTGTTAGCTTCAAAAACTTGCCTGCTGGGTAAAACCACTCACTAGTCAGAAATACGACAGCAGTGGCCCAAAGACAACATACTAGAACACACATGGAAGCTACTACCTGAGAGCTCCAGAGCCAGAAACGATCCAACAGAGGCATTTGCGCTAAGCGAGTCACTCCAGGGTTAATGGCAGAGTCCCATGCTTTCATGACAGGCAGGCTTCCATGCTCTCCCTGCTCTTCCCAAATAGTTTCCAGGTGGATGCGATTTGTGGGGAAGAAATAACTGTGACATTTCTAAGCAGCAATATTTTGCCAGAGGACTGTTATCCTTTTTACGGGTATGCAGGAACTGAGGCTCATAACAGCCAGGAAACTAAATCTTTATTTAGGCAACTAAAGCGGTGGCCTGATTTTCTACAGTTTTGACTCCCCTGAAGAGAACAGGAGTTCTCAGCACTCAGCAGGGCTGAAAAACTACCCATTAACTTCTAAATCTATAGCCATTTCACAGCTGTATCTCTGTTTCACACCATGCTGCTCAGTTTTCCTCAGCAGCAGAGAAGAGCCTCTCACACAAAAACAGGCAGAGGGCTGCCCAGTGCACTGATCTCTGGTCTCCTGCTTCGGAAAATGCAGCCCACGTGGCTTGGTCAAGGTTGGTCACAGATTGCCTGCTGCATCTCCCCCATCTCCCACTCCTGGATCTCACCCATCCGGCTGCTAATCCTTCCCTAATACCATTGTTGCATGTAAGACAAAAAAAGAGACCATTGTCTTCATTTACATATAGAGTATAGAGTAAAACATAATTAAACCACATACTACAGATGCACTATAATAAAAAAGAGAAACAGTAAAAACAATTATAGGCTGGCATACTTACTGCTTCACATTTAAATAATAATGTGAACTATTAAGTAAACTAGGGCATAATCAGCTGAGGTTCATTAACTTATCTCACTGTAGAAATAGTACTACAATTCAATACAATTAGGTACATACTAGTAGGAAACAGTGTTTTTCCTGCACCATGCTGGGCCCAGTCTTAGAGATGCTGAGGTCTTTCACCTCCCACTGACTTCTCAGAGCATGCTCGCTCCCTTTTGTGAGGCACCCAGCACCGCGCTGGATCCTGCCCCTTGCAAAGAAACGGTCATTAACTATGTCAGTTCACTCTGGTGCTGTTGATAGCTGTGGAATCCCCCAAAACTGCTAAGAATAGGCCACATTCACAGACCACATTCAGCTGGGTTTGCATGACCTGTCTGTGTTTAAGGAGAGCAGCCATGTAGGCATGTACAAAGGGGACATATATGACATTAGCCTGCATACAGTAGGGGCTCTGGCTCGAGCAGTCCCAGAACCGCCTCAAGTAGAGAATAACCAGGCCACTGCAGGCTCCTGAAAGCCCAGGGAGAAACTGATTCTGGATCATTTAAAATCATCCAGGAAAAATAAGAATAAGCCAAACAAACTATTTCAGGCTACCTACGGCACTCCTTCACACATGCTCCATACCACAGTAGATTCTCCCCCCACCTCCAAATGATCTTTTGAATCTCAGATGACTTTCCTTCCTATAGAATGGGGAGTTAAGGCACAGAGACCCTGAAAGAGTGTCTAAAAAATCTCATCCCATTGCAAGTTAGCCTCTTCACCACAAATGTGGCCTTCCTGGCTGCATCTATAATAGAAAAGCAGACAGGGCTAAGGCCTGACTTCTGACCCTGAGAGCTAGCGGCATGCACAGCTGATGTCCATCCAGCTGAATTTCTTTCCCCTTCTGAACAGGATGGGCTTGGAAAAACTGTCTATCTGGTACGGTCCCTGGCCTGTCCAAACATGATCCAGTACGCTGCGAGGGGGCACAGGCAAAACTGCGCCACACAAGTTCAAGCATTTAAACAATATGGAAAATCACACATCACTGTTTGACTCAATGCCTTTGCCCCATTTATTTGTCTTTCCTAAGAGCTAGCCAAGGCAGGATTTTGATGAAAGGGATTTGGCTTGAGTTAACAGAGGATGCTGATAGACTGGGGTGAGCATCTGGAGGACAGTTTGTGATAAACGTCTGAAGAATTTCCCTAATCTTTCTTGAAGGGCTCCTTACTATCTGAATGCTTTTGAATCTCTTGTTTCCTCAGTCTTCATATGAGTTTTATCAGTAGAAACTCTTTTCCCTCTTCCATCTGTGTTGAGCAAGGAGATACAATGTTGTACCAGATGGAGATGCTGAAGGTCTCCCCGAGACCTCCAGATGGAGAGTGGTCACAAACCTATGCAAAAGGACATCATTCTTTTTGGACAGCATTTTAATCACAATTTCTGTAGGTAAAAATAACAGCATATGGCACAAGAGAGTAAAACACAGCTGCTGAAGGAAAAACTACTCTGTCATTACAAGCTAAGGTCCATAAATATTACCTATTAAATTAATTTATAATGTACTCTTAAGGTCATAGTCCTTATGTATCCCTAAAATGTTTTCAGTGATTTCTCCTAGTTATATGACAAGATTATGAGTTACAGCTGCCAATTTCTTCAAGCAAAGGGACTTGGAAAGAGACGTTCCATGGCATCTTTACAGCAGGTGTCACACAGAAAACTCAGCTTAGCATGGGGATGGTTTTAAACCTGGGAACTGTGAGTAAGGCCAAGCAGAAAGAGTGTTACAAAGAGCTCAGATGAACAATTCACAAAGAAGTCCTAAGCAAAGATCTGTTCAATAAAAATATGGGTCAAACAACAGGTCACACAACTGCTAGCAGTGAAGGAACTCATGTTTAAATTAAATCCTTCTGTGTGTGTGCAGTTAGGGATCACAAAATGAAGCTTAATTGTCTGAATACATTCACTCCAAATTTCTCACTTGGATGCCTATACCAGGGAGCCAATAATCTGGAACCTTAACTTCATGGAAAATTCCACATCTCCTATGCAATTTTCCTCCAGATTGGGGAAGCAAACAATGGGGAAAAAAAAAAAAAAAAAAAGATAATTCCTTAATACTCCACAAAAGCAAATTCTAGGAGACCAAATGTTATTTTCCCCTTACTGGAATATAATTTAAACAAAATCAATACTTTTTTTTGCTTTGTTTTCAACTTTTTAAGTTTCCAAATTAAATGTACAACAATAAAACAAGACCAAGATTAAGAAAAAAAAAAATTTAAAAAAGAAAAACCTTTGAAAAGGAATAGCAGGCAAACCCTATTCCCAAATGAAAAGTCATCCCCAAATTGTTGAAGTGACATAGCATTTCCCAGCATAAAAAGGTTCCTTTGCAAAACATGTGAGCGGAATACAAGGTACTTCTTTAAGGCATATCTGTGATAGAGTTTATTTCCATGATTCTGGTGCTTCAGAGGAAGTTTCTGCATTATATGTTCTGTAGATATACACCATAGCTCTCTGGGTAAACATAGGAAATCTTAGGTCAAACTGAAAAAAATCTAAGTACATTTCAGGAAACAGAAAATAAGCAGTCCCTCTGGATTGCCATTCTCAAAGTTTTTCTGCAATGCTGCTTCCGTGATGTCTTGCAAATGGATTTACCAGGACTCCACAGGCCCCAGGTGATTAAACTACTGAAAACAGGGCAGAATATTCCACTGCACATGTGTGAAGTCAATTGCTTAATCATATACAACCTCATAACTTTTAGAAGTATGTTATAGGCAATTTAAAACTGGGCAAAGCCCAACTGCTCCTTTTTTATTCACTGCAGTTTACCATACCCACATCAAACCAGAGCATTTTCTTTTTTTCATTTTTTCCTTTCTTTGTTAGGCCTGCAAGACATTTCAGCTCCCATTATTCACTTTCTACACCCCAATAAATAAGTTAAATTACTGACCCACCTGCACACACAACTATCTGCCTGCTTTTCTACCCTGATCATACAGCCCTGCACATAATGCAAATTAGCCAAACTAATTTGGTTTTCATTATGATGCTAATGAATACTTCCTTTATAAAGTGCTCTGAGATCTACTGACACAAGGCATTATATCAGAGTTGGCGTTAACATTTACTATGTATTTATGATTATTATACCTCTTATAAATATAATTGATTTTCCATGTTATTAAAATCCTCTGTACACTTGTGAAAATTCCCACTCAAGCATCTCGAAATCAGACGCATTGTTTCTGTTTTTTGGACATCCTAATTAATCTGTTACATTGTTGTGATTAAACCTTTTCAGAGTTCTGGTTCTTGTGATATAATCACCATCATTTTTATTCATTAGTTGTTGATGGTAGTGACCACAAAGTGCTCAGCAATTTCCAGACATTCATAAGGGGAAATAACTGCCCTAAGGAGCTGAGAGTCCAAAAAAGAGCTCATTAAAACAGTATTTATTTTTTTGGACTCACTGAAAATCTGTATTAGACCCATTCATCTTTTGCTTTAAAGGTTTTGCTCTGCAGAAGCCGCAATATGGAGCTTAGTTAGTTAAGAAACAAGCCTGTAAAGGAAGAGTGGGGGTACGCACATGTGCTGGGAAATGCGCTGCAGCTTCTCTCTCATACTTAAAATCCCAGTTTTCTATGTCTGGCTAAGGTGGAGCACACAGAGTGACAGCAAGAAGGTGCTGGTCTTGTGTCACAGGCGGGCTTTGCCTGCTGCTGGTCCCCAAGGACCCTTTCCAAAGCTACGGGTGCTTAAGCAGTGCCCTTATCTCGAAGACCAAAAAAATAATCACATCCTGTAACCCTAGGTCAGATGCCTGACCTAGGAAAGGATTTTCTCTGGCTCTATGTGGGTATAATGAAATCCCTGCATAAAACGCTTCTTAAAAATCAGCTGCCCACACCTGACCTGCTCTCTCCAGAGACTGTATCCCCTCAACCACAAGCTTTCAAGATCATCAAAGGCTAGAACGGTGCGTGCATGTATGTGGGTGGGATTTCATGATTCTAAAATAGCTAAAGGGATTTTCCTTTAGTTTTACAAATCTATCGATTTAGTAGCCCTACAAAAGATCTCAACCAGCAATTTTTTCAGTCTAAGTATAGAACAATGAAGAGAGGAAACTGAGCTTTTGTTAGAAATGGAAATTGTTTGTAACTGGCAACCAGTTTATAACTGCAATTCAAACCAAAGGACAAAGCACATGTTTTGGGGTTTTCTTTTAACATTTTTGGTTGTTTAATTAACATAGTTTTTATTAGCCTAGCAGCAGCTGGGTTTTGATTCTGTTTATGCAGCAGCTCAGAAAACAAATGGTGCTTCTGAGCAAGCTCAGGTCTTTCAAAGCAGTTTTGGGACGTAATAGAAATGCCTCAAGTCCATCTTCTCACTCTTCCTCCCTCTGCATCTTTGCTATGCTTAATAAAAATGCACGGCCTAGAAAATGTGGATAATCTGAGACAAACAGATTGTATAGCTTTTTCTTTTACATTTAGTTGATACAAATCAGCAGCATGAACCTCAATTCTTAATATTCTTGTTTTATCCTTTCAAATCAGGCAGCAGTTCTCTAGCCTTCTACTATCCCCTGCCCTGCTCTTCTTTAGCGCTGATTTTAATGTACCTGTTTTGAACAACATTATCTAATCTCCTAGAACTACATGCAATACCAATTTGTAGTAAGTTAAAAAGAGATTTTGGAAACAGTTACTTATTTAAGGCTGGAACTACAAAACATATAAATTCCCATATCTGCCATGTTCACCCAATTTGACATCTTTAATTTATTAAGAAAATTTTTTTTTAGATAATTTAGATAATATTTCTAGAAGTGTTTTAATCAGGTGCTGAAACTAGTCTGTACTCTTCCTAATGGGATTTAGAGAGCAGGCCTAGCAGTAAACAAAGAAGCAAATGAAATAAACCCCATTAATTAGGGTGAAACAGTAATGGAGCAGTTCTGGTTTTACAGATGGGCAAGATGTCTGATTGAATTTCCCAGCCTATGCAGATTGGCTGCAGATGGTGTGGAAAGTGGTCCAGAACTCAGAATTCATATAATCAAAAACACGCTTATATCCAAACAAGAATGTTTTCCCATGTGATGCTGTATAGCTTGCAACCTTATCACAAGCATTTGGTAACTTTTCAAATCAAACCATAACATAAACCTCACACAACACAGCATTCAGCAAGGGCTCTCATTAATAGTACCATTATATCTAGTAATTCAATAACAGCACAGCTCCTGGAGGCAAGTTAATTTGGCCCCAAGTTAAAATTTCCAATTGAAAATGCCGACTGGTAAGTGCATGGGCCAACTGGAGATCTCAAGAGAAGAGCATTCACTCAGTAGGCAGTATATGAGCAACACCTGTTACCATTAAGAAAATAACACTGGAAGAACTTACTGCCAGTGAAAATATCCTGAAGAATTTAGCAAAATATTAATACATTGTATACCTAAAACTCTTCCGATCCGAATCTAAACTTTTTGCATACTTACATGATCTAGAAATTAGACCGTATTCTTGAAACTTTGTTTGCGATACCGACACATTAGAGAACAAAAGTTTTTTGCAAAGGGAACTGTGTAAACATGGTGACCTCTTACCCTCTGCAAGGACACTGAGACTCTCTGCAGACTTCAGAAGCCAGCAAATAGATGATTGCCCCCTTCAACCCTCTTCAGCTTGCAAGGTCATATCCCTTTTTAAAAGGATGTTAAGGGATGTTGCTTAATTTAAACATAATAAACCCTCTTTGAATATCTATTACAGGTCCCTTGATGTTACTCTGGTGTTGTAAAAAGGCAAAAAATCTGTGCAACCCCTGCCTATGCTCTTGTCTGCCATAAAAGCTCCTTGCTTCACTATCCTCCTCAGGAAGAACGAGAAAGCCTGCTGAATGCCTGGAGGCAAGTACTGCGTTGGAGACAATCCTTTTGTGCTCTTACACCCGCACCTAGATCTGACCTCACCTGAAGTCACAAAAGGACAGCAGATATGGCATTCCTTCAATGAATTTAACTCACCTAGAGCCGCCTTCACTTCTGCACCAAATCAACTTAATGTAACGGAATAAATACTGGGCTTGACTGAGAATCAGGCTCAGTGGCTTTGCATAGGTGTACCTAAGATTTAGCTGTGCCTTTGCGCCTTTTTTTCCTCCCTCCTTTTTCTTAACAATAAATGAGATGCAGTCTTCAAACCCTACAATCTTTGAAATAAATATCAACCAGAAAAATCAAAACATTAAGTTACGTAAGACATTAGAACATGATAAGAAAATACATGGCAAGACTTAGGTAATTAGCTGGTATAATGAGAGTTGTTAATTTTTGCAAGAACAATTTATAAAGTTACTCAAGTTCAAGAATTTGTCATTGAGTCTATTCTAATAGACTGGTACTGTTTGAAGGTAGCTAGACATCTAGAAGTAGAGCAAGAAAGGAAATAAAAATGAATCTCATATATTACTTTGTACACTCAATTTCAGAGGAGAATCACATTTTATGTAAAGGCAGTGAGCCTTGGCAGAGAGGTTCACAAAGAATGAGGTATCAGTGGAAGTTTAATTTTTATATTCCTCTCAAAAGGTCTTAATTAGCAGGGAAGGATGAAAGTGAGCTTGAAAGAAAATCACCAAAGACCCTGGGAAAAGAAATGTCATTAAACAAATCCCCATCACTTGGCACTTGAAAATTGAACTTGACAAATGATGGCCTAAAATACAATTGATAGAAATTCTGCAGTGAGGCTTCTCCATTCAAGCCTTACCTGAATTTACAGCTGGGATACAAAAAAGATGGAAAGTCTTTGAGAGGGAAAAAAAGAAAGGAAGAGGAAGAGGAAGAGGAAGAGGAAGAGGAAGAGGAGGAAATTTTTCATATTGTAAGGAAAATTCACAAGTGAGAAATACTTTCTGAAGGTATTTCCAGGGGAAAGGGAAAAGTCTGTTTCAGAAGTAGCTGTCAGCTGCCAGCCACCAGCTGAAAAGCTCTTGATAATTTCCATTTCCAGCAGAAACTGAGTTTCTGGCAGAAGGTGAAATTTGAAAATTTTCCCTCCAGCTGGGCTGCAGGGCTGGAGCACTTGGGGAGCTGCGCTGCCTTTGCAGCAGCTCTGCTTTACTTCCTCCACCATTTTTGCCAGATTCAGGTAAATTTTGCTTTCTTCCTAAAAGCAGAGGTGAATATGACAACAATCTTCCCAGTTAAAAACTACGGAGACATCACTTTGTTTTTCTTGACTCACAACTAACATTTTCAGCAGAATTGAAAACTAAATTTTGAACAGCTCTAGGTTTCTCAGGTTTTGTGGAATTAGAGGAGTCTGGAAACTACTTCTATAAACAATGTATAAATCTCTGGATAAGAGACAACATCTGTGGCATATGATATAGTGCTAGAAAGTCATGAAGAATGAAGAAACAGCAGCCACTGCATTGGATAATCAGGCAGCAGTTTAAAAAATGTGAACAAATGGAAATACATGTTTTCCACTAGAAGTATTAAACTGTGAACGTCATTAACACAGTTCAGAAAAGCCAATGGATTCAAAACAGGATTCCTCATAGTGATGGAGAGGAGTTCCTATTTAACAGGATGGACCACATGAAACTTCTTAGTTTAGGAAGTCCTTAAAATAATTAATGCCAAAAACCAGGACAGTTTATGCAACATTGATCTTGTTTCCCATTCTGCTTCTCTAAGCATCTAACACTGGCTACCGTTAGGAAGAGGATACTAGGACAACAGACTATTGGACTGAACTGGTTTGGCAGTTTCTGTGTTCATACAAAGCAACAGAAAGTGGTCTGTCAGCTCAGAGGCACTGGCCATTGAAGGCTGCTCTGTGTAGTAATACTGGAAAGACATGCAGAAACCAAAGCCTTAGCCCATTTTTTAGCAGAGGCTTATCTTCAGCTTGTTAAGGAGAGCTTACACATATGAATCATCACATATTAAGAGGAAAGTGAATATTCCCAGAAGACAAGTCTTCCTGCTAGGTTAGTTTTACCAGTCTCCCAGCTCAAATATCACCAATTTTCTCACTTGTTATTATCGTTATATGAAGACTCAGGAGTTTTTTGAATAAAAAGATTCTGGCTTACCACATATCGTTTCCCCTTTTGGCTTACCATAGTTTCTTCTAAGACTAAAAATGCACCAGTCTTCCAAATTTAAAATATAAATTGCATCTGAAAGTGCTTGATCTGGTTAAGATCAAGTATTTTGAGTTGTCTCACTCTCTTCATGAGACCCACAAAGAGAAAGAGAAATAGTTAATAAACCCTTTTCCTTATCAAAGTGATCTCAAATCAAAGAATAATAGATTGAACAGTTCCCCAGAATACTGAAGATTGGATAACAATTTTCACTTCAGTTACAAAAACTTCTTTTTTGACTTTGGCTCACTTAATTCAACTGTGTTCCATTTCTTCATTTATAAAATGACACAACAGTTTCCTGGATTACTGTAAAATTCTGTATTTGCAATGTCTTCTGAGGAACATACAGTGAGCAATGTAGACAGAAAGAAAGAAAAAACATTAATTGCTTCTATTTCATAGGAAAGTGAGACAATTATTAAAAAGTGTGGATGAGACTACTTTGAATTCACTTAATAATAAATTCCTACAAAATTATGGCATCAGTGGGAACTTCTTTTTTTTAAAAAAAACAGTGGATATCTGTGCACTGTACACTTTCAAACTCTATGCTGTTATTTAATAGCATTTCATGGGGATGATCCAGGCTTTAGTTTTCTTTAAAATGAAAATTTTGGACAAAGATATGTGAATGAGAAAAAGAAGACTTTTTGAAGGTTATTACACATTTCATTTTTATTGCATGTTTTGGAAAAAGGCCCTTGAGATGAATGCCAAATAGCTAGTCAAACTGATACTTAAAAGAGAGTGTGCTAAGTTCAAAGTAGCTGATAATAAATGCTAATGATGGTCATTGCTTGTTTGCTTTTCCGAGCAAAGATCTGTCTGCTTATGCACAAGCGAAGGAATACTTAGATCAGGTTTTTCAGTAACCGTATGCAAAGTCCTCAGAAATCTTTTATATGCAGAAACCTTATTAAAAAGGCTCATGTTCTTAAGTGCATCATACTATAGAAGATCTCATAAATTACATGCACAGCTCCTGGCTTCTCTAACTTTCTGGTGGCTTGACTATGCCATTGCTATGATTCAGATTATAAAAGTCAATAAAATGAGATCTGAAACCCAACATTGTAAATGTTGGTAAAAAAAACTTGTATAGGTAGACATAAAGGTTAAGTCTCCATATGAAGATATATAATCTAAAACAATGATAACATTACAGCATTTAGAAATGAGAGATTAAAAAATAAATAAATTCACAAACCTGGTAATTATACTTGGATCTCTTAAGTCCCAGAGTAGACTTTGACTTTGTTCTTCCATTGTAAAAATGCTTGTCCAAGGTGTGCTCAAGTCCCAGTAACTATCATGTTTTACATCCCTAAAGTTCATGCTCCTTCAAGTACTGGAATGCATTTTGCTTATGTTAGCGCCTTTCCCTGGCATCCATACTAAGGAACAGATTCATTTATCCTAACTGAGCACACCCAAGTGAAATGCTTAAATTAGCAGTATAGTCATTTTACAAAGAAGGTCATTTTGTCTGCCTTTAGTCATCTGAAAGCTTGACACTAAGTCCAACATGGTCATCTCTCAAGTTGGTGGAGGCAGACAACTCTAGAAGGACATTCATTCCATTCTAGAACAGTATCTAAAACAGATAAACTGAGTCACTCCTAGCGATGTGTCTCTCTACTGAATACAGAAGGAATTTATTATTCAGGCTGAGATTCAGATAACTTTGATAGCTATGAATGAGATGAATGAACCCCTACCTTCTTCTGTAGTCAAGGGACAAAGGCACTGCCAACAGACGAAACAGTCACTTACAAACTGAATCACCCTCTTGGACATGGCATTCTCTCTTCAGTGAAATTTATTTCTGATAGATGAACTTCTGTTGTCAAATTGCTCTTTTATTATTGCTTTTTAATAAAAAATACAGTTTGAAATGATTTTTCTTTCTGGATTAAAAAATCTCAACCAAAGCCTCACTTTCTTCCCCATTTTCGTGATTGACCAAAACATTTCTGAAAGAAAATCACATGGCTTCTACTAAGAATATTTATGGTTTTATTTTGAGATGAATTTTCAAAAACCTGAAAAATATTCCTTCAATCATCTTTAATCCAACCATCTTTAATCTAAAAATCCTTCTGAAGTAAGAAGTATACTACTGTAGTGGTTAAAAAAACGCAGTCGTTTTTGTAAGAACATGGCTAGTACTCTGTCCATGGTGTTTTGGACAAATTCCAAGGCAAGTAATTACATTTACATACCTAAATTCACCCTGGTTGTTTCATCTGGATACTGCAATATTCTGTAAGCTCGTTTAGCTAATTTAGAACCCACATGAACAGCACAGGTTCAAGAGTTCAACTCAAACTTTATTAGGTTTGTGGTCCGCTTAATAGTACTTAGCACTTAATTAATCTGCACAGGACCCTTGTGAGCTACTTAAGTCAGTAGTACCAGGAGAGTCTGTGAAAAAGGAACAAAAAGAGAGCCAGGAAGAAAAATGTCCATCCTGGAATGCCATCTCTCATACTCAAATGGGTGTTCAGGTGCCTATAGTATTCATTTTTAGTTCAATGTTATTTAGTCTTGAAAAGCCATTAAATCAAAGAAAAGCACACAAAAAGCAATATGACAGTCTACCTCGTTTTATGATTTCAGTGTGCCTATGCATGTGTTCAACAAATATCAAAAAAAAAAGAGCACATTCTCATTTTCCCTTTCATATATGGAAGCATTGGATCCACACATAGAATAGGCGAATCTCTGCAATGGGAAAAAAGTCAATAACAGCAATAAGGTAACACTCCAATAATGTGAGTACCTGTTTGATGTGCTCATCATACCACTCATCAGTTGTATGATGCAGCGCATCATACAGGGACCCAAGATACCAAACATCCTTGGTAACAAACTACTGAGCCCCATCTTTTGAAACGTGAGAAATCCTATGTGCTCAAGTTGCCATACTTACTACGTCAGCACCATGACAGTAAACAGACTGGTGTAATAGTAGGCATGTCCAAATGCAGAAACAAGCAGTGCATTCGCAGGTTGTCTGAGAAGCTGCTGTGTGAAAAAGAACCAGGTGGAGGAGGGCTTACAGGCACTTCTGAGATTGCACTACCTGTCTACCTAATCCCTTCATGGCTTAGAGAAGTATACACATTGCCTAAAAGCTGTTGCTTTCTGTTTGTGCCTCCTGTCCTGCGGGAATTCTTCTCTGAATGGTTTCTTGGATCCTACTGTTTGATCCAGTTCCATTTATTAGGACCCAGTACAGGTCCTTAAGTCCTGTTTTCCACCTAGCAGTTCTACCGTCTTCTCTGTGTCATTTGTAGGGACAAACCCTTTCTAAGCTGCAGGAAACTCAGTAAAAGAAAACCATAGAAGCCTAAATCTAAGCTGCTAGGGGACTTACGGAACTGTGGATGTGCATAATATGTAAATGAGACTGAACGAGCAGAAGACACAAAGATTTCCTGTTCTTCTGAAGCTTATGACTGCAATTACAGTCAATGACAGACACATACCACAGTCTGTATAGACTTAGAATTAGGTTTACATATGGTCCCTGTCATAGTAGGAACTTCTCACACTTTCAATAACTTTATTGTCACAGCATTCTTACTAAAGGAGAGTACTGTCTTCTCACTTAGGGTGAACTGATACACAAAAATTTAAAATTATTTGCCAAGGCAAACATACAGGATGATTGTGAGGGGTGTGAAACTAAGTCTCAAGTCCCCAGTGAAACCTCTAGTTACTACACATCTTTCTTCTCCACTGGACTCTTGATTTTGACTGATTCTTATAAGCATGAGTCTTACATCATTGCATCACCCATGGCACAACAGGAGAAACCCAGGACATGATCCTGCTAGCAGCTCCATGCAGGCAGAATTGCATTCTTGAGGTACTCTCTGACTTCAGGTAGGTCCTGCACAGACATGAGGGACAAACCTTTGCTGAACATAAGCAGTAGACATAAACATTTCCATGGTAAAGGTTTTATGAAGTGTCAGGTATGTATTAAATAGGATAACAGCAAAGCCATATCCTGACATGGTATTGTGATTACATCTTGATTTTAGTGATTCAGTTTTGCCTGCCTGTTTACTCTCCCTCTTCTTCATTGCCCTTGGGAAATTAATTTCTTCCTTTTCTTAAATTATTTGCTCTAGGACAATCAAGTCAAGAACATAAGAAGATGGTCACAAAAGCTGTTTCCTCAAACATCTATATGCATCATAAGTCAAGCTGTCTGAGGGAAACTTGTGTGATCCATGATCCTATTGAGACCAGGGAGAGAAAGAGGCACTCATCAAATAATACCATCTTCAAATACAATGAAGAGCAAGGACAAACAGGGTAGTCAAGCATTTTCCTTCCTGAAGATGTATGTTGTCATCAGAATACATTGCTCCAGTCTTTCTTCCACCCACCTAATCTAGTTTGTAAAACCTACCTTTCTTGCCTTAGCATTAATTTCTTCATTGAAGGCTGAAAGAAAGGTAGGTTACACCTTTTGATCCTCAAGACATTCAGCCCTTCAGCAAGCTTTCCTGGCAGAAGTGAAGAGTTCTCATCTTTACACTGCTTCAACAACATCTTAGCAATAAAGGGTTTTTTCATGCCAGTGGCACTTGAAACTGGAATGAATTGCAAAACACTGCAATTAAAATACCAGGAAAAGTGCATTGAGACTTTATAGCCGTTCAGGATACCTGAAGGCGTTATAAATCTTCCATCTCTATGTAAAAAGGCATCCCACTATTCACTCAAACCCACAGCAAGAAACTACAGCTGCAGCATAAGTTTAGGGAAAGTCCTAAAACAAAACTTCCTTGTACTTTGAGGCAGGTATCACTGAGCTTATCCAAGGTCAGGAGAAGAGCTTAAGTCTTGCTCACAGTGCTCCTGAAATGCCTGTATTTTTCTGGGTGGAATCAGATTGTTCCAGCCAGGCTTAATAGCTCAGACTCCCTGCAAAGTTTACTGGAGAAAAAAGAAGAGACAAAAATTCTATTCCTAAGACAGAGGGACTAGAACTTGCTTTCCCATCTAAAAAGTCTGTTTTCTCCATCCTTCACACTTCGGTCAAGACCACACCTCTGTGTCAGTAGCAGCTAGACAAAGCTGAGACAAAATAGGTCCGTGAGAAAATTTGATGAAGTCAGTACCACTCAGGGACTGAAAAGTAACAGGGATAAAACATGCAAATGGAGACGACTCATGAGAAGATGGAAATTGGAATGAAGATTTTTTAAGAGGGCACAGAGGGTGGGGATTCATCAAACTTGAAGTCAGCAGAAAAAGTCAGAAGAACTACCATACACCATGGATGCCTACCACTCTCCCCTTTTCCTCCCATCAACAGGCTGCCTGTGCCTTATCCTTATTTATGCTGTTGATTATAGGACACCAGTTTTGCAACTGGGATGACTATCCAGCCAACTCTTGTTGACTTTGCCATGTAATTATTTTTGTACTGTCTTCTCATTTGTTGTAGCTAAGTCCTGGTACTGTCTAGCTGGTTCTCCATGATATGAGCTGGGTTTAGTTGCTTGGTTTCTGTAGGTTGCCTCTGCTGCAATGTATCTGTATCTCACTCAAGAGAATTGTGTTCCATCAGTAACTTTTTTCTCATCAGCTAAGAACTGTTACTCTGTGGTCTATCAGTGATGCATTGCATAATTAGGAAATGGATACCATTTCCTGGGAAGAATACAATGAAAAAAAAAAAAGTCCTTGGTCTCACTGGACAAAATCTAGCCATGGCAAGTTACTGCCTAAAATAGCACCACATTTCCTCTTAAAACTGCTGGTGACCCATAAGCAACAAAATTCATCCAAAGTTTCAACCTTTATATAATAAACTGGCCAGACAAAAATTCCTAAAAATTTCACAGGAATACAGTCCAGGAATTTATCATATGCCAGGAAACAAGAACAACTTCTGAGTTTTGTTGTGAAATTTGCAATTTGTACCTTATATTCAGCTTATGAGCCCTTCTCTGAGGCTTTACTTCACATTTTTTTAAATTTCTTCCAAATGGTTTTGTCTTTCCCTGGATGATGTGGTTTGCCTTACTTCCATCAAACCCCCAGAGCATTCCCAGCTCACATAGGACACATGAGATTTCCTGCAGATCACACAGACCCCATCACCCAGCAGGTCCAACCAGTGGGGTCATGCAGTGACTCCCATTGGGCCTTCGCTGCATTCTGCAACATAGGGCATCCTTACGACCATCTCTGCTCCTCCAGATCAAGCTCCTTCTGGAGCTTCCTCCCTACCCTCAGGCCTTTCTTTCCAAGGGAACCAGAACTCAAGGGAAGGAGTGTCCAGCAATTCGCACCTCCACGTGCTAGGATGCTCCCAACCCACACACATGAGACCAAGACCACAGAGTTATGCCTCATGGTAGACATACAGTTTCATAGTGCCACACTGCTGTTACTATTCCCAGCTTAGAAAACCCTGCTCTCTTCCACCCTTCTTGGACCCCCACTACACACACACAGCCTTACTGAGCTTTTTCAAATTTTTGGGCTGCAAATTCTCTCATTATTGCCTATTTACTTTTCTCTGACTGCTGCTCACAACCTGATCTCTGCTCTCAGGTGAAGGTCCAGCTGGAAAAAATAAGCTTCCTCTTCAGGTCCATCCTGTTTTTAATCTGCTGCTGTCGCACAAAATTCCCTGTGGGTGTTTCCTTACTTCCTATTGCTTTCCCTCTTCTGCTATAAACCTCACAAATATTAATCTCTTTCGGTCCCGATTTTCCCTTGCCTCCCATCTTTTATTTGTCTAAAATGCCTGCCAGGACTTTTCACACTTCATCATGTCTCCAGCAATACCGGCCCTGGGCCAATGCCAGCGACTGCAACTTGACAAAATGTGTTGCAAGGTGGCTTTCCTTCCACACCGTCTGCAGCTGTCATCTTCTCTCAGGGCCTGATACTACAAATTAGCCAGAGCTGGCAGGAGACCATAAGTTTTTACCTCACGAAAGTTAGATTGGGAACAGAAGTGCCAGGGAATTTTCCTTTTAGTTCCTCGCATGTGGGATAAGTAGCCTGGGCATCATGTCTGTGCTTTATCCTGACATTTTCCTCTCTTTTTGTTTATCGTGCTGCACCAACTCTTACTGTACTATCACGATGCAAAGCCTAGTGAATTTGCAGGCATCACCTCACGCCATATTAGCCTGGAATGTGAAATCAATTAAACAGTGAACTAATCTCAGAGGGAAAATACTAGAGACCAGCAGTTTCATGCTACAATGAGCACAAGAGTAAATAACTTGGAGGATCTTGGAGGTTTTGGTTCATTGGTTTGCAAGGACTGGTTCCATATGAGCAAGGAGATAGAATAGGTGTTTGTATATCCTAGGAATTACTAATTCAAACACATCCAGTAGATTCTGGTTTTTGTAGCTCTGGTTTTTGGATCAAATGATGTGCTATGTTTATTTTGAGTTGGGAAATACCACAATTTCTTCTTGACCTCTGATAGTCTCCATGTACTTAGAGTGCAATCAACCAAGCTGGATTAGTGAGAGAATGAAAAACACAAGAAATCTTTTTCTGTTACTTAAACTATTTTTATTTTTTTAAATGAAGGTTAGAAATCAGGGAATATGCATGGGAAGGCAAAAAGCCACTCAGCTAAAACCAGCTATGTTTCAGAGCTTTGGTTGGTCCAAAATTGAGGAGGAAAGAGTTTTCTGCATAAAAAGTTTTCACAGAACTTTCCACCAGCATGAAGAAGGTGAGTTGCACTGCCTGCTAAAGACTTGCCAACTGGAGGCTCTCGGGTTGTTGGCCTGCAGCCCTGTAGTTTATACTTCGATCCTTAGAAATCCCCAGAGAACAGCGATAATAAAGCAAAGTGTCAGAGGTGTATAATTCAAGCTGATGATATAGCAGAGAGCTGGTAGCTCAGCATGAGACACTGGAACAATTGAAGAAAAAAGATACTTGCTCTGTGATGGTATCAAACATGTGAAACAAAGCAAGCCATTCTTCAGTGTTTGAGATTCTCATGGGATGAGTGGCATCTGGCAGGGCTGATTTAGCAGTATTTGGAAAAGTGGAGGCTCTGGGGTCCCCCTTTGAGCTCATCCCATCAGTCACAGCTTATTTTAAATCAGAACTCCCATTTGTTCTACGCTTTCTTAGAATATTTTTCTTTCTTATTGTTATTATACTACTATTTCATTATGATTATTGTGTTCTTTTTAAATTCCATTTTCCTTAAGTTCAATTCAAGAATTCTGATGACAAACCCTATAGCAAATTATACATATAGGTGGTATAATTGAATGCATCTCTGTTGACTTCAGTGGGGTTTGGTTGATTTATGTCAGCTGTTAGTCTGAACAGATTACCTTTATTTATACCCAATGGGTATAGGAAGACATCTTTCCTTGGACTGGTTCAACAGCCTGGGCCAAAGGAAATCAGCGATCCTGGATTTCCCCGGCAGCTCTGATTCTGATCTGTTGTGTGACCTTCAACAAGTTACTTCACTTCCCTAAGCTGTTAATTCCTATCCTGTAGGAGAGACTTTATTTTGCTGTGTAATCTTCTACTGCCTACAACAATGGCAGCCTCACCCACCCTACACACTACTGTAATACAAATATGCAATAACAATGTCTGGTTGCAATACAACACTGGCAGTCTGAGAAGTAAATTCCTCTCAGAATGCTCTTCCAGCTAATGTATGTCTATATTTATTGGAAGAGAGCAAAGTATATCCTTCTGAGACCATTATCCACCTCCAGTCAGCACGCATACCAGTCCCAGTGGAATGCCAGTTACGAAAATTACAAAAATAATCCAAAAGGTAAGGGCATTTAAGTTTCTAGTTTGAAAGATATGAACATTTTTGCTGGCATGAAAGTCTCTCTTTAATGCAGCCTCATGCCATTTGATAATTTGAAAGGGGAAAAAAAAACCCTAAGACAAAAACATAAATATTTGAAAAGCTGCTACTGTTCTGTGTGTGTTCCTGAGTAGTTTTCATCTTAGTATTTATTGGCTACATAGTTAGATCAAATAGCTTGCTGAAATTGAAATGAATACATCAGCATGATAGGGACTATTTGTTTTTCCATTTGGATCCTTTTGTTTCAATTTTTATAATATCCAAAGGAATCAGCCTTGATGTCCAGTCAAATTAAGTCACATTACCAGTCACCATTTCCAACCCAGAAGCATGTTGTTCTTTGTCCCAGCACCTCCCACTGATGTGTAAGGCACACACATAATACCACTTTGTTGAAGATCAACATAGTCTTACTTTATTATCTTATTTTGTACATTACACTATTTCTACTTTAAGCCAGGGTTGCACTGTTGTGTATCTGTATTCAGCAGAGCTAAAGAACAAAAGGAACCATTGCATCACCTAGTCCTTTAGTATATGGTGTCTTCTCCATGAAAACATGCTACACACTAAGTTTCTGCTCAATTTGTCTTTTTACTAAGTTAAATTGATCTCTGAGTCTTTTGCTAGAAGACATTTCCTCCAGTCTTTGAATTGGAATATTGTTACTCTCTGTATCATTTCTGATTTTCAGCATGCCTTTGAAAATGGCAAAAATTAGACCTACATTCAGCATTCCCATGCCTGTCCCACCAGTGTTCTACACAGAAGCAAAGAGATCCTTCTATGTACCTTCTATTCATTGGTTTGTGACTTATGAAGCTATGAACAACACTAGTCTTTTTGGCCATAGTTTCGCATGAGAACCTGCATTTAATTGTTAGTTCACTGTGATCCTTCAAGCTTTTCAGGATCTTTTTCATAAAAACAAGAAAAAAGAAAGAAAAGCTCAGAATAAGATGCTGGAAAAAGGACAGAACTGGAAGGACACAGCCACAGCAGTGTAAGGCAGGTTTTTCTCCTGGCTCTGAACCCACTCTTATTGTGTTCTCACACCACCCAAGTTTAAAAGTTTAGATTCATCTCTATTGCCAAGAGCATAAAACATGCATTTTCAGAAGATGATTCATCCTGTTCCGGGATGGGTTTGTAACAGAGATACCTGAACTGTCCCCTGACAATGAATCTCTCCCTTGTTTTCAGAGAGCTACTACATTTTCAGACAGTTAAATTTTGGTGAAATTAATCCGTGTCAGGCTTGTACTTCCACCTGCCTCTTCTTTGTAAGTTCTGTAGATACATCTTTCATTTCTTGGCCCTGGATATGCAATTTTGTACCTGGCTGCATTAAGGAACTGTTTATTTTAACAAGCTCAGTTTACCAAGTGTATGTCTGCAGGGTTATGTTGTTAGATGATACAGGCCATTTTCCCAAATTTTGCGTTACCTGCCAAGGTTAAAAGTACTGATACCATATTTATTTTTAGATTATAGGTTAAATTATTAAAAAAAAGTTGGACCTAGTCCATATGACTGCAGGACATAGTTAGAAACATTTCCACTTGATAATGATTTATTGCTGAGATCTAAATTTGGACTACACCAGTTATCCAGTTTCTATTTTATTTCATGTTTTCTTTTTTCCTACATTATAGTCTTACTCTTTCCAGGTCCATCAAAACCAGAGGTAAGGCTTGACAGATCACTTTTAATAATGTCATTTAATTGGTATAATTAAAGGTAACTCAGATCTGGGTTTTCAAGGGCCCTATGAGGGGTTTACTACCTAATTTCCTTAATCTCTCTTGAAAATGTTGGGTTGTATTAAATTAGCATTTTAATCCTAGTCTCCTGTAAATGTGTTTACAAGTCACAGGTAAATGCAAAACATGTTCCTACACATACACTTTCCTCCTCCCCACACATACAGTGTGACCATGTGTCAACAAACTTATGATTTGTCTGTGCAGAACTGTTCATGCGTAGGCTGCAATGTTTGTTAACTATGAAGCACTTATTCATCTTCACCAATGTGATGGAAACAGAGCAAGAGACAGCTGAAGCTGTCATTCCTTCACTGTGATTGTCACCAAATACTACACAAAGGGTAAACTTTTGTACCAGATGTACATGCATTTATGGTGCTAGGAGGCCAGAGAAGAGAATAAAAGTTTTTCACCATCTTATTATAAGCTCCAACTTCTCTGCAGTAGTAGTATTCATATGTTAACATTTTGGACTGATTAAAATCTCCCTGGAATATTTCAGAAAGGAAGGTTGTTCCTACTGAGTATGTGGGGGTTTTCATTCCTTTCTCTTTTTCCTTTAAATAATCAGAAAAAAACCCCACTTATTTTGATTAATTGAGTAGTTTCCATAGCAGCTGTGAGCCAGGTGGCTGGAATCGGTTACTTAGGATGCTAAATTCTGGGTAATTAGTTTATTTTTAATCTTTTAATTCTGTGGGAGTGAAGTTTGGTGTGTTAATGGGAGAGGTTTTGTGCAGAAGTGTCTTGACTAATGCATTATTATCACTTAGTTTTATTGACGAAGCTCGGCCTTACACAAAAAGAAAATGAGTGGAAAAATCTGAGGCAGGGCAAGCTACAGTTTTCATTCTGACTTAAATGTCCCTAAAGGGCTTTTTTGTATTTTATTTTTATCAAGAGTTTTTTATAACTGAAAACCTCAGGGATTTGGTTCAAAGAGCAGCTTGTGTTCATGCAGAAGGACCCGCTCTAACATAGAAAAAAAGGCATTAATTGCAGAATGAGAAGGCATGGAAAACATATTAACTGTGTCATTCTTTTACCAGCTCCTATTGTTGAGGGAGGACTGATTTTGATTATTTTGCAATGTGTACATTTGCTGAGCAAAAAATTTTTTTACTACTTAATAGTCATGTTTCTTAACTTGACTTCCCAACCCCTTTTTTTTCAAATTCTCCCACTAACTTCTGGTTTTAGTTTTTAAAGCTACTTGTTCAATTACCTAGTTTTCCACGTTAAAGTAATGCAGTTTTTGGCTTAAAACATGAAAATGGATCGATGTATCATTTCAGTATTTTCCATGTTCTATGAAGTCTTTCTTTTTTGTGGATTAAGGCCAATTAGCAGATGGAGATTTGTGAACTGGAGAGAGTCCAAGGGGGAGGAGGCACTTGCTTTCAACTAGAGGCCCACTGACTTTACATCTACTATCAGCTAAATATTTTATTAGAAAAAAATCCCTTCTCAGGGATATTTTTACTGCCACTTTTCCCCAGCATGCTCTAAAGCTACATAAACCACTGAAACATACATGTTTTCCAGAGCTGTGCTACGCTGGCTGAGGAAGAAGGGGGCCAAATTCAGACCACCTACCATACTTGCCGACTTAGGCAGTTATTTCTTTCCCTTAATAAAGGAGTCACAGGTGTGGAGGTAAGGTTAGCAAAGGTTTAGAACCACTCCTGGCCATCTTGACTTCACTTATCTGGATTAGAAAACTAAGTCAGGTAACCAGGAGATGATCACACTTCACCTGTGGTCTGCTTCCCCTGTACACTAGTTGTGCAGGCTGTGGGTGCATTTACATTAGCTTTCTAATTCAGATCCGGAGCATACTTCTAGAGTGAATCTCTCAGTAGTCTTCATTTACTGAGCTTTATTTCATGACACAGAGCGACCCCAATGTGCCTTTTTGGTCAAGCTAAACCAGCTGTGCTCCAGAAGCACACCTATCGCATTCTCACCTCTAAAAGGTGGTCAGTTCAAGGAAAAAAAAAAACCAAAACATGTACCGTGTGCACACCAGGTCCTCAGCACCAACTACTTCTCTGTTGGCCCTCACTACCTAGAGACAGAGCCTGCAAGGAAATGACTGCTGGTCCCAACGATAAAATGTATAAACCAACACATTTCTATACAGCTAAACTTTCTTTTCTGCAACAAAAGGTATTTCTCATCTTGACTAACTGCTTACGCCGAGACTATCCCCCCAAGCTCTGCCAAGCTTTTTCAGGGAGAGTGCTTGTTCTTACACACCTAAGCTGTGACATGGAGTATGAGAAGAGCGACATGATATGGATGACTGTGCGCCAGTGCTCCACCCCAAGCCCTGACCCTCCCAAAGTCCTAGAGCTTCACTATGATGCCAGAGATTTCAAAGCATTGCCTTAGCAGGGCATGTTCCAGATACTGAAGGAGGTGGAAAAGCACCTTCACCCATTTGAGTGCCGTTATCATTTGGCTGGAGATAAAGCTGTGAGAGAAGAATTTTCTGTCATCTACTTGATGCTGTGTCTCTATGCACCAAAGAGGTTAAAAAACAGTAAAGCAAAAAAGGATCCTGATTCTGGCTCCAGCCTAGATGGGAGCTTTTGTGGAAATGGGGTATCTTGCAAGTATTGAATAAAATGCATAAATAATTTTAAGTGTCTTTGACACCTAAGGTGTAGGAGTCAGCACACATTAGACAACTACTAGACCTTACCACATGACTCTACTTCCGCTGTCACTACACTGCTGAAATGCAGGACGTTTCTGTAACTAGGTATCTAATTCTACAAGAATTATGTACATACAGCCAGCATTTGCATATGCATAATAAATAACTGTTCAACAAAGTTTTCATTTCGGTTTGTGATTAGTTATTTTGGATCTTCACATTTCAATGTATCGAGACACTTATGCACTGATTTAAAAGGTCTGAAGGAGCAACACGTACCATCTCAGTCTGTACTCCCAAGACTGCCTCCTTCCTCTTCTGCTGTTCTCTCTGTGAGTACTCTTCCCACTCCCACCAACTTCCCTGTTTGCTTACACCTGCTGCTCAGGGAACAGCTTCATTTGCAGAGCTCTTAATTCTAACCCACATACTTCCCTCACTGACCAATTCTTTTCCAGTCACTGTAGTAAGCAGGTTGATAGCCTTTCCTTTAAAAAAGCCACGCTAAAGTGAACAATCCTATACAAAAGAACAGGAACAGTTAAAGCTGAAATGTTTTCTTTCCTTCTTTGTTCACTGGCAATTATTAAAAAGCTCTTGTTATCTTAGATAATATTACCAGCTTGGTTTTGTCTCATTGCATTATAGCGATAAAACCTTAATTTTGTTCAAATATAGCTCTGAAAGTAGCAAGTGCTATAGATTCCAGGGTAGGGGAGAGGGCAAGAAGAGGAAGGCTTGCTTGGCTGCTTAGAAAAGAAAAAAAAACAGAAAAAGAAAGCAAGCTTTGGTGGCTATTTGGACATCAAGGCGTTTTTTTACGCTGAAGAACCCATCTGTGCTTCCAAACACAAACATGTGGAGGTGAGAGGTCTCCTTATTATGCAGGCAGGACAGAATGAGGCTGAATCATATCCAGCTGAGCTGGTTCTGTTGCTTTGAACCCTCTGGAAACATAAAGATCACAGTGCTCCACTGTGTCACTGCAGCATTTCTTGGTTTGTTCTATCAGTCAGCTTTTTCTTCTCTTGGAGTATTTTTGAACTGCATCTTCAGAGAATATTTGCTCTGTCTCATTCACACAGTAAAGGGTGTTAATGGAATGCTTTTTTTTTTTTAACTTTAGTGAGATCTGTGAAAATTAATTTAAGCTGTCTGTTGCAACAATTTTTTCACCTTATCAGTATTTACAAAGTATTCCATGTAGTGGGAGGTTGAAATTCTTTAAATACTTCTACCTCCAAAGAATAAAATAGTCATGAAATATATGTAGAGCGGTACATAAAAGGGGACTCTCTTTGTTGAAAACTTTAGATTTAGGTTTGGGTTGGAGAGGTGAAAAAAGACAGTACCACTAAACACTACCCAGATTAAAAAATTTATTCTTACTACTACCTGAGTTAAGATTCTAAATAAAAAGGTAATGTGACATCTCTCTTATCTCCATGAAGCTGTCTTATTCCTCACTATAGTCCTCAGGCTAGAGGGGGAAAAAAATATTTAATAAATGCAGTTCATTCCGTTTCTTGCCTTCTCAGGCCCCATTCTCAGGGAGCTGTATTATTGTCTTGCCGTGCTTACTTATTGAGACTGAGTATATGACTGTGGGAAGACTGGAGGGGTACAGAAGTCAGTGAAACCATAGTAATTTTCCACAGCTGAGGATCTGGCTCCCAAGTCACCCTTTTATCCATCTTGTGATGTGGTCCTCTCCCTCTCCATTCCTTCCGTCTGCAGCCTTTTCCAAGGTAATTCTTGGAATCCCTTCAAGGAATGATAGTCCACCATGGCTACAGTTTATTATATCCATTTCTATGTTGCTATGAATAATTAAATGAATAAATCTATGCATACATATGTCTATATATACCCAAGAGAGGACGGTACCAGAACAGCTGTTGGCATTGACAAATAGGCATGTATGCTTGGGCTGATCCGTATCTACAGTGCTTAGGAAAAAAACTTTCATTAAAATAGTCACATATGGATGGATATAGGTATATATAATTAGGTCAGTATAAGTCCCTTATCTCAGCGACGGGTTGTTTCTGTTCTTACTAAATCTTCTCTTGTCCTTTGGGAAAAGCCACTCTGTCAAGCTACTGTATTTTGGGATTCAAAATGAACTTGCACCACTTTCAGTTCTCATCAGGTGTAATACTTTTCATGGTTTACTGTTACATCTTTGGAACACAATCTAACTGAATACTAGAAAAGACAATGGTAAAAATAGAAACAGTCACATGAAGAAAATGCTGTAGGTTTAATGTCATTATTATTTAAGCAAAAGCTTCCTGTCCTAATACAATAATGTGAGCAGTGGCAGCTGCCTGTTCTTTGGAGGCATCAGTAGACATTGCCATTTATTTTGAATTGGAATCAGAGCACATGTGAACCAACCTATACTCCTCCTATAGCTTGATGACAGTAAAAGTACGTCTGGCAGTTGCTAATTATTTTATAGGTATAAATTAGCAATTCTGCTCAGTGAAGATGTATTAGTGAAGCAGCAATGCTTGAACAGTAGGTATCACTTTTTTTTTTTTTAAACATCTCATTTCTTGTAGATACTGACAGTTTTCAAGCTGAGGTGTATATTTCAGAGAGCAAGGTCTTGATGATATGAGCATATTGTACTATATAAATAATAGCTTCTGCGAGTGGGTCTTGGCACATTCTTTCCGGTGCCAGATTCTTTTGCTCAAAATGTTCATGTGGTGAGGAAAAAAAGGACTCGCATTTTTCAAACAGGCTTTGTTCTTGTCAGACTGTCAACATTAAAACAAACATAATCATCTGTTTTGTCATCATTCTTGAGTGCAAATAACTTTTGAGGAAAGGTTTGCCTCATTTTAAAAAGAAAAAAAAAAGAAAGATGTATGGGCCTGAAACCCCAGGGCCCTGGTTAGCTGTCCTTGCAACTTGAAAAAAATCTGTTTTATTAAAGACAAGGAATTGGCTTCATGGTGCCATTCTTCTTTTATTGAGGCCCTCATTACTGTGGGATAATGCATCATTAATGCACGAGGACAGGATTCCACATCTTTTTCCCTGTGCATCTGGGGTAGTAGAAAATTTGCTGCCATATCTTCCTGCTAAAGTGCATCACCTCCCCTCAGCCTGAGGAAACCACCTTTGCATGCAGAGCTCCTTCTGGGCTTGCTTTCTGAACTACTACGGGAATGAATTACCTTGGTTTGCTTAACTAGATTAAATAAGCTTAACAAGTCTGATCCATTTTAGCCTGGGATGGGTTAGGCAGCTGTCCCACGAGCAGCTCAGGTATCTAGGGTGGTAACTGGTGTGAGACATGCACAGGAGTGGCCAGAGAAAGTCACTGGCTTCACCAGCACTGTCATATCTGGAGCCTATCTGACCGAAACCCAAGCAAAACAGAGAGGGAAAATACGTGATACAGTAGCCGAAGCAGAAGGCTGGAGGTTGCTTCATACCACTCAGCTAAGGTCCATACCTCAAAGGAACTTGTTGTTTTGCAATTCATAGACAAAAAATCAGATTAGATTGACTGATAAAATACTTCACAGAGATTATTGGCTCTGATTCAGCATTTACCAATCTAATTTTCCCAGCGCTCACAAATTTAAAAAAAAACCAAACTCTTTCATTTTGACTCAAATGCCATTTTGTTCCACCTTACAGAAGTAAAGCAAAACAAAAATAAATTCAGTTTCCCATGTTAGTCTGTATGTTTTCAAATGTTTTTTCCTTTTCCTTGCATAGCTTTATCCTTTTGCTGTATTAAAAATCAGAAAAATAAATTATTAAACGTGAAAGTTCTTTTTCTTTATTTATTTTTTCCCACTTGCACATTTCAGAAGACTTAAGAAATGTGTTTATTGTACTTTCTTTCCACTTTACAAATGTTTTACTAAAGTTTTTCAGATTAAATAAGAAAAAACTGTGTGAGAAAATAAAGGGGGTTGCTTCTTCTTTATTTTAAACCCTTTCATTTCCCAAACATATTTCATGTGAATATAAGCCAAAGAAATAAATTAAAAAAGATGTGAGAAAGCATACTTTTTTTCCCCCTTCAGTTTCCAAACAATTCAGAGCAGCTTCCTTTTTAATAAAATATTTTGATATTTTTTCAACAAAGACAAAAATGTTCAATCTGAGGTCAGGGGTTGATAGTCATACCACATTTGCCACCCCAGCTTGAAGGCCACTCTGTGGACTTCCCCCTCATCCAGTGGATGAGAGCAGATCGCTCAGAGCCAGAGCTCACAGGCCTCCTGTGATGACCTCAGCCTCTGTTGGCTGTATTGGGAGCTAACAAAGGCCAGCCTTTAAACACAGGCACGCGAGTGCCTGAGGTGAAACAGGAGAATATCCTCTTTATCTGCAAATGAAGTGCCTTTTCAAACACCAGGAAAATATCACAAGGAATATTTTCTTACTGTACGTTCTGCTGACAATGTTTCTGGTTCCTCAAAAATGTCCCAGGCCTGTGCCATCATTCATAGATAGACTGTCACCATGATCCTTCTTCTTAATGTTTTCAGAACTGCTTACAAATATATTAATATCATGCAGTGAGCATGACTGTTGATTGACTCCCTAACATAGTATTTTCCTTTTGTCTTCTCCGAAGACCAGACTTCACTCAATGGAGATAATGTCTTCTCAGAAGGGCACTTCTGAGAACTAGCATAAGGACATCTGTGAACTTTTCTTCTTGCCCTTGTTTCAGCTATGGATAAAAGGCCATTTTCATCATGACTAACTGAGGTGATCTCTGTCTGTATGTAAATCTTTCTGTTACAGTCAGAGAAGGAAGATCTGGTGATTGCTGTAAGAGGAGCTTTGCACTCACAGGTATAGTAACAAGGGCAAACAAAGTAGCAGATTGCAAAAGCAGAAGCATGTGGTATACAGCCAAAGTTTTTACGACCAACTGTAAAGAACTGATGAAATGCAATCCATCTGGATAGGATTATGACCCAGAAACTAGTAAAAGCTGGACAGCCATGAGGACCTGACCATGTCTGACCTCTAAGTTTTTTGCAGAAATACTGAACTGATCCTCAGTAAGAGAAAAGGCAAATATTTGAACTATAGTCTTGTAAGTCTTTGTATCTCTACAGAAGTTTGGCAGGGGCTCAACTGAAGGATTGTGCAGTAGAGCAAAACTTCACTACACCAGTGACGACTCTCAGAATCTAGAATACATGTTTTGAAGTGTTTGATAAAATCTCATTTCCATCCTGAAGAGTGTTATTGATCAGAGCACTGTGAGCTTTGTTGGATGAAAGATTTTGCCCTGAAATAGCTGGATAGAAGACAAAATATCTCCTTTTCAGTACCACTTCTTAACAGCATATTGCTAAGATATTTATAGATGTTTCCTCTATAGGCATCACCTAGAAGACCACTGTAATGATTTTCTTTAAAAGGTATTTTTCAACAATAGGCATACTGGGGAGAGCAACTGACCTCTTGCCTAGTATGAGAGCTACTCCTGATATGTCTAAAGTTATTATTGTCCTCAAGGCTGGTCAAAACTCTGTGTTCAAGCAATGTATCTGTGGCTGGGTATAATAAAAATCATCAACACTAAATCCCAAGAAACAGACCCAAGACATAATACCTTGGATGTTGCGTGCAGTATGTCCATTCAATTTCCTGGAGGTTTTCAGTTTCAGGGCAATTTCCTGATAGCTTTAAGCTTTAGCACTTTCAGGTACAGTTTCTGTTATGAAAAAAAATAAAGGGACAAAAATAAAAAGCCTAGAAAGCAAAGAAAAATGGTACTTTTTCACAAGGGAATGCTCAGTTATAACACAACAGTCTATCATGAAACAATAGAGTGTGATTGCATCACAGTCTGTTTCTGTATGATTTATGTGTTCCTGAACTACTCAGTACCATGCTGTAGGAAATATAATGTATTATTTACAGGCAAAACACTTTATTAACTCGCGGCTAAGGTTAAAAACAACTAGTGCTTATTTGGTCAAGGATTTCTTTAGAAAACACTGAAATACAGCCATAAGAAAGTCTAGAATTTTAAATTTAGGTTCCATTTTACAGGAGAAAAATACTAAAAATACTAGAAGAAAACAGCTCAGTTTTTGCAGTTTATTTATTGTGGTCTCGATCCTGTTCTTCAAATAAATGGAAAAGGTCACTTATTTGTAGGAACAAATTCTTTGAAAGCAAACGGAAACCCTATGGTATTGGCTATCTCGCTGATTCATCTTATCATTGATCTTAAAGTGTAAAATATTTTGCTCTTAGAATGCTTAACAGTTCTACAGCCTCCACAGACTCCTGTAGTCTCTCCCCAAACCTAGAAATTGGTCCTAAATCCTATGAAAGCTTGCATCTTCTAGTATGTCAATAGGTCTTGTCAATTTTGTTGTGAACTTAGGTCTCATGTTAAGCTCCATCTTGGGAGGGGGGCTGTGAGGTAAGACAGCTAACAAATCGCTATTGATTAACACAATAAATTATGAATGTACAGTTCCCAGACCAAGTCACTTTGCAGCGATAAAACAACACCTAAAAAAGTATATTCAGATTTTAAATCCTTTTTGTTCTAGACACTTCTGCAAATCATCCTTAAAAAGAAACAATGCCATTTGGTCTATGGGTATTTTGGTTCAGTTCAGATCAACCGGTTTTGCCTCGGTTCAGATCAAGTTATTGGGTAGTGAGAAAAAAAGGTTATAATAAAAAGGAATCTGTCTTCATCCAAAAACTATAGTAAAATTGGAGTCTTTCCACAATGTAATTTTTCACTGTCCGCTGTATCACACTTTCTGGTATAAGAGATTTTGCAGTCAAATAATGTAGTTCAATTACTTTAGAGAGAATGCATTATTTATTGACCAAAAGGTCAAAGGGGACCATATGATCCAGGGAATTTTCAGGAGGAATGGTGATCATTTGTCAAGAAAGAAGACATGTACATTGATATGTGAAGTTATTATGCTTCTCCTGATCACAATTTGACCTTTCTCTTGCTAGAACTATACATCACCTTAAGGGAGAGGAAACCAGGACACAACCCACAAACAGGCAGGAGGCTTAAGGTGATGATTAGAAGACCTAAAATGAATGGATAACCAAGAAAAAACGGGCCATTTGTACACACAAACACACATGGGCTTTAAAGGATACAAGACAGTGTTATTACATAGACTGGGTGGTATTTAGTCTCTTCAAAATTTGAAGATATATATTTAAAAATAAGAATGCACTGTTGTTTTCTTTTTTTTAATCTCAAAATAAACATTTGAAAGTATGGCAACTCACAGACAACATCTTGATAAAATTAACTGTTTTACTAAGCCCAGCTTTTTCTGTTATTTAATTTATTGCTTTCTACCTATCTTTCAAGATGTGCTATTCATACCTATATGTCACAAATAGAAGAGAA
Organism: Burhinus bistriatus; assembly: GCA_013397275.1. Lineage (NCBI taxonomy): Eukaryota > Metazoa > Chordata > Aves > Charadriiformes > Burhinidae > Burhinus > Burhinus bistriatus. The sequence goes on from VYXH01006064.1 coordinate 149,874, forward strand.
AAAAGAACGAGAATTCCTAACATAACCATGGAGATGGCAAGTTTGTGAATAGTTGAATAATCCACAGATGGAGAAAAGCAATTTTGTTTTGCGACCTAATGGGATAGAGAGACTGTACATGTGGCAAAGGTTAGACTGAAATACATCCTCTGCTATAATCAAGCTTGCAGCACACTATTCCAATGACAGGTTGTGGAACCTGACACAAAAACATGCAGTTGCTGTGCAGAAAGGCAGGTAGAATTTGCCAATTTGGAAACTGTATGTTTTTCAGTTTCTTATCAGTTTCAAGTCACTCAGGAGATGCGCTTACTTTTTAACTCATGTAGAGATGCCTAAAGTAGCCAGTGTTGCAAAATAAATATTGAAGTTTAATTTTTAAATCCTCCCTTTAGGTTACGCAAATTCATAGCAACAGGAATCATGGGAGGCACAGATCAAAACCATCTACCAATGTATGTGTATATAGTGCATTAGTTACTTCACAGAACTTTTACATTTTTCTGGTGGGTTGACCCTGGCTGGCAGCTAAGCCATATACAGCCACTCACTCGCCCCTCACCCCCCTGCCCAGCGGCCTTACAGTAATGCTCAAACACACATAGTTATAGATACAGACTACCCTGCAGTATAGATGGAGTTTATAGTGAAATATGTTTCATGAAATTACCAATGAGTGAAACATAGCATTGAGGAGTATTCAAGTACAAGATTAAAGGACAGCAATTGGGATCATAACTAGAGTTATTTTCCCTATTAGTTGGTTCTGTTTTCAAAATCAAAATTGCACAGAAACCCACACTTTCCCATGAAGCATTTTATTTCTAATCCTAAGATCCTAACCCAATCAAGTCAGTGAACAGTGTAACTTTTGTGTAACGTATTCAAATTACACTTTAGAACCTTATAAAGCAATGTGAAGATCTGATTTATTCATGTTAAAAAAATTGTTACTCACATGCAAACTGAAGAACAGCCTCTCTGCTTAATATACTGCCAAACATGTTGGTGGTTAAACACTGATACTGTACAGAATCCTTCATTTCACTGGAGCTGTTGATGATCAAACTTCCTTCTATTAAACTACAGTGATAATCACTTTCAGTGTTGATTTCAATTCCATTGTGAAGCCATCTTAGGAGAAAAAAGAAAGAAACTACTTAAGTATTTTATAGCCAAAGGAAGGTATCAAGTTTAGTATACAGAACCTCCAAGCACCAGCTATTGCTGAGGATGAGTGCCATTCAAAGATAGCTTGTGCAGTAACCCATTACTTAGGATGAAGACATTCCACAATGCATGCCTGACAAAAGCTAAGCTTCTCTAAAAGAGGCGAGTCAAAACAGATCTTCGACCTTTGAGGAGAAAGCATATTCATCATTTTGCCTACGCTGAATCAAAATCATAAATCCTTTGTTTGCAAAACTATTGTCCACAAAGGCTAAGGAACTGAAATCTGTATACCAGATGCATCCTTTATGTCAACAATATGACTTTTACTGTCCTTATGATAACCAAAGTTTCAATTCATATTTTATTATTAAAGCCTTAGGCCCAGATGAGCTTAGAGAGTTAGCAGTGCTGAGTCTGCACTGTATGAGAGCAAGTAACCTTTCTTTTCCATTCTTCCATCACTCATTCTTCTGAGCTCAAGAAATGGGGAAACCTGATTTAAACACAGAAAGCAGAAGAGCCAGACCTGTGAAGAGTAAGGAGGCAGATTTATATACATAGGCTGCTGGGGAATAACGGATGTTGGCAATGGACACAGACAAAATTATATTAGCTGGACCAGGATATGTGAAATTCAGAGAAGACTGGGACTGGAAAGACTGGAATTAGGTGGAGGCTGGTCAAGGGTGATGCCTGGTGGCCACCAGGTAGATGGAAGCTAAGATCAGATGCGTAGTTGGCTGAAGGAATACGAGGTCTGGGAGGTGTTTGGGAGTGAAATGAGAAGCCTGAACAGGAGAGAGAGAGGGATGGGAGTGAAGATAAGGTGGAACTAGTCAGGCTGTAGGAATCTTATTAGAAAATATCACACTTAAGTCAATATATTGAGTAATTCCCAAACAAAGAGTTCTTCTTCTGAGGTTGAGAAGTAACCTAAGAGTCTCATAATTTTTATGCTATATGGGTGGTGGATTTTTGTTTGCTTTGTGTTTTTTTCTGGATATTCTTTAACAAAAAGTCTCACCCATTACATTCACCTCCAAAGACTTAAACCCTCAGAGTCCAGTAGCTGCAAGAGAAAGGATTTTGTGAAGTAGATTAGTAGACTCCATCTCTTTGGAATAATCTCCTGGGAAGGTGCACTATCTCAATCAAAGAATAACAATCCATATAATAAGACTTTTTAAATTTGCTTTTGTGTCAAACTGTTAAGACCAGAAATTGTTAAAAGAATGTTTCTGATATTGCAAAGAAGAGAGAAGCAGTATAAGCGTTATCACAAACCTCTGAAAAGTGTCATAGCATCGATGTTGAGAGCAGTAGATGTCATCTACCTTGACTTCAGCAAGGCTTTTGACACTGTCCCCCATAACATCTTCATGAGGAAGCTCAGGAAGTGTGGGCTAGATGAACAGACAGTGAGGTGGATTGAGAGCTGGCTGTGTGACAGAACTCAGAGGGTTGTGA